>JAIFAC010000453.1:0-99361 GCA_026545765.1 Plantago major
CAAAGTTGAAACTTATTGATGAGGCGGTAGCACCTTCTTCTGACTACACCTGATGATGCGATGGAAGGTCACTTTCTCTGAGGAGGATGGAACAAATTTGCTCAAATTAAGTGTGTCGATGCAGGCCAAATTTGCATCGATTGTGTTTGATATGGAACTCGTCCTAAAAGGTGTGTGCGTGTTGAGCTGCATGTGAAACACATGCGTGCTTTATCAGGGCATTCAGTTCGACTCGATTTAGGAAACTTTATTAGTAGAATTTATTACTAGTTTTCATGATATGTATGAATATGGAAAGTTATTGGTATTTGGTTCATTTTCATATTTATTAATATAGAATTGCTTTTGTGTATTGATATGTTGTTATATTCGAATAATAGATTCTGGTGTAATTCTGACCTTATTTATTTTATGCCGTGGTATAATAATCAGATTTCTAGAAAATTATTTTTTGTGTTCTAGCTCATAGTGTCGTTATAAATGGCTCTTTAGGTTGATGTATATAAACTTTACTTTTTGTCAAAAGCATTAAAAAAATGTGAACCCGTTGTATTAAATATGTGACTACCAGGAAATGGTGAAGTTGTAGAAATTATGATGAATTATGAAAATTTATTAAATAAGGTTAAGCACTAATCGAGTTTCCTACTGGTAACAATTTGAATTTATAATTACTAGACCTTCTCTCAAAACAAAAGGGGTAATGTATGGTGAAAATTGATTAAAATTAGCCGGTCTTATAGGAATATGATTGTTGTTACCGAACATAAAATACTTGATTTATCACTTATGGATTTAAGCATGTAAGTAACAATGAACTAATTTACCAATATTCCCTACGAAAAGAATTAACAATCTTAAGCTTCCAAAACATATTGGAACACGGGATATGTAGTCAATCGAATAGATAGATAAAGATGTACATTCATATGGCGTGCGTGAGGATTTGCAAATGGGTTGTCGATCTAATAAAATCCTACTGGCCCGGTTGCTATTATCATCTCTGATAGAGCTTAATACGGTTGTATAGATAATCACGGTACTTGTAATACTATTTAGTACATCATTGATGTTTTAACAAATCATAGGTGACAGTAATTATGATTAAGTTTGAAAATCCAGCTCTTGAAATGTAATTAGTTGTACCATTTCCCCATATAAAGCATATACCGGTTATAATCATGTGAAAATCCTTTCACAACTATTCTTCCATGTAGTAATTTTTCTTGACATTTTCAAAATGTTGTATATGATTATTTCTGAAGCGAAAGCAAAGAATTACATTGGATTTTGGTGATAATGTTTGAGGGATTAGCTCCCTAGGCTGAGGTTTATATTTTGTGACAAAATTCAATCTCTGGAAGATGGGTGGTCACGTTATTGGATGGCATTATGATTTTTTTAAATATTATTATTATTATTATTATTATTATTATTATTATTATTTGGTGTTGAGTGACTAGAAAAGTTGTGTTGATTACGCATAACATATGGTATCTTTGATTATCTATTTATGGTTTATCACGCTAAGGACTTGGATCTGGAACCAAAGATATTGAATTTCCCGACTAAGTTGAAACTTGGCTGATTGAAATGACATACTTTACCATGTACTGCATATTGATGTATGATGGAAGGTCACTACTGCAAAGGAGGATGGAGCAAGCGCTAAAATAAATTTTATCGATGCGGTCAGTTGCATCGGAAATTGTGACATTGATAATGAAACTCTAACCCTAAAAGTGTGTAATATGACTTCCTTTTTGTACACACATATAAGCAGTTGCTGACCTATAATATATTGTTAATATGAGCTATTGTCTTGAACATGTTTTATAATCCTCCTTGGTGAATTGGGTTGAACTTCGATTTGAGACTTTTATGGTATAACTATTGTTTTCATGATGTGTATGAACAATATATGAGAAGTTATTGTTGGACTTTTTTATATTTTAAGAAATATGTTTTAGGAGGATTTTTTGTGTATGTGCTATATTTTGGTTATAATATTCTAAAATAATGGATTTCTAATGTAATTACGACTTTGATTTGAGATTTTTATGCCGCATTATTAAATGATTATAATAATCCGTTTCTAGAAAAGAATTATTTTTGTTTGAGCTCATAATTGTTGCGTATAAATATAAATAACTCTTACAATTGATGTAATATGTTCTTAAACTACGCTTTTTCCAAACACTGTATAAAATATGTAGCAACGCTTGTATTAAATCTACGACACTGAAATGATGAAGGTCCCCATAGAATGATAATGGATGCGAAAAGAATTAGGCGATGCGGGTTATAAGCGAAGTCGGGTATCTACTACAATGTAGAAGTTTGAATTTATAATTACTTAGACCTTCTCTCAAAAGCAACGAGCGAGAAATTTAATGTGGTGAAAGTTGATCCGGTCTAAATACAGGAACAACAATTATTACCTCGAACATGGTAAATACTTGATTTATGCTTATAGAATTTAAGCATTAGCAAAGTAACATTGAACTAAATTACCCAATATTCTCTGACGAATTAACAAAAGATCTTAAGCTTTTAAAAAGCAGAGAAATGGCTTGGAGACACGGGATATGCTGGTGGTGGATGAATAGTATAGATAAGAGATATCACATTCATATAGGCGTGCATAAGAGAATTTGCCAAAATAGAGGCGTAGTGGATTAATTATATGTCAAGTGAATTCATTTTCTAAAGAAAAGGACTTGAGTGGACTAATTGAAGGATTATGCCGGATTCGAGATACCAGTTATAAACATGTTATTTACTTACGCACTTATTCTTTCGACAAGCTATTTGCCTATCTTCATTTATTTGACTACTTTCCGGAGAAAAACACTGACATAACCAAAAGTCTTCGCCTCTTATTATAAGTATTAAGTGGCCCTTATGCGTTTGTTTAAAACATTGTTAAACTGCAAAAAAAAAAAAGTTTTTAAAGACCATTCAACATGACACGAGAATGTATCTTGCTCAATCTGATATTATAAAAGTGTCAATTCTTGATAATCTTGAGAAATTACACATCGACAGCTCTTGAGCATAGAATATCTTCAAGAACAAGAGCTCATCCATTCATTTGAATGTGTACAAGTATTCTCTTCCACCTTCTTTACATATTACTAATATGTGATAATACTCGAGAATGCAGTTCATTACACGACGCTGTGTGTTCTTCTAATATAAAGTATCATTATCCTATTAGTGATTATTTATGCATTGACCATTTATCCTCTACTACTAAAGTGTTTTCTACAAGTTAACCTATACGAGCACTAAGAATATTAAAAGTGCAAATTTTAATCGATTCCACGAATGGAAACAAGCTGTAGGCTGAAGAATTTGAAAGACCGCTTTCGGAGAAAGAGTCATACATAGGAGATTGGTTAATTTACCTGGGGTAAATATACTATTATTTGTAAATGGGTATATGAGTCAAACTTAATCTGATATGGAACTTTAGAGAGATATAACTATTGAATTAGTTGCTAAAGGTTATATACTTTCGAGAGGAGGGATTGGATTATTATGACACCTTTTTCACATTTGTCAAGTTAACTACTATATGAAGGTTTTGTTGCATTTATTACATTTATTTACGATGAAAGCTTGAGGAATTGGTATTTACCATGATGGATGTCAACAATGCTTTCTTGCATGGTGACTTGCATGAAGCGTTATATATCTTCACCTCGAGGATATATTGTAACACTAAGGGCGGGTTCTTGCCGGGCTTGTTAAGAAGTCTTTATGGACTTAAACAAGCTAGTAGACAATAAGTTTTGTAAACTAAACATTTCTTTAAAAGCTTTTGGTTATATTCGTCTGCGACTTACTTTTCTCTCTTTACTACGTCTGATAATTATAATTTTCTTTGCTCTCTCAATTTATGTTGATGATATTATTCTTTAAAATGATTTAGATGAAGATTACTAGCGATTAAACAATATCTACACCAACAGTTCACTATTAAAGATTTAGGTGAAAAGGTCTTGTTTTAACTTTCGAAAGAAAGTATACTTTAGATATCTTGACTTATATTGGTTGTCTGGGAGCTAAACAGCTTCTAATACTCTATGGATTCTACTTTGAAATTATCTAAGATTAAGGACTTCACCTCTCTCGGATCCTACTCAATACAGAAATTGGTTGGTAGATTCTTTGTATTTAAAAGCATCGCTGAGCTTTGACGATATCTTATCTTTGTCTAATGTTTAAGCGATACATGCAGCATCCTCTTGATATTCATATGTTTTGCATTTCACTTTGAGGATACTTAGGTATCTCAAAGGCAACACACCACGGTGAAGGCTTCTATATGCATCTACTAGTGATCTTAGCTTGAAAGGATACTCTGATTGATTTTGGAAATTTTGGATATGTCTTGATACTAGGAGGATTATTTACTGGTTTGCTTTCTATATATTAGACTCATTGGTGTCATAAATAAATCAAAGAAAACCGGTTGTGATTGTAGAATTTGTATTGCTTGCCATCTGTGAAAGCTCAATGGATTCTTTCTTAAGATCTCAAAGTTGATCATTCTCGGCAGTCTTGTTATACTCTGAATAACAAGTTCACTTTTTCATCTTGCACCTTAACCTATTGACGTATCGATGCACCAAACCATAGAACTTGATTGTTATCTTATAAGAGACAAGATGGTGAATGGTATGTTGAAGTTGATTCATATCGGAAGAAGGACTATCAGAGTGGCGTATCTATACGAACCTCTTGCCTTGCCATTATTTTCAAAGGGATTCGAAATCCAGGTAAGATGAATATGATTAATATCCATATTCATCTTGAGGAGAAATAACAAGAATATTCAAGACATCAAAACTTGTATTAAACAGGTTTTTGATACTCTTCTAATTGCCATTAAAGAGTTGATTGCATTTATCAAGGAAAGGTGGTGAACTCGATTGAAGACCTCCGAACCTACAAATTTGGGCGTTGGTACAAAGTTTATCAACTAACTAGTTTTTTAGTCTTTGTCTGGGATTGACCCTTCTATCTTGTACTCTCTCTATTAGATGTTAGTTATAAATACTAATTAGAGATCGGTTTTACTACTTCTTCTTCTACAATTTTCCGTTGGATTCTCTCAGCAATAACTTTCCATTCGATTGATTGGGTTTATATACAATTTGGTTTCCAGGATTTTTATGGAATTGTGAGAATTCTTATACATCATGTAACCTAAAATGATCTTATAATTACTATAATGTATTTAGTGGAAAAAGAAGGAGATTAAAAATAACAACAAGATGAAAAGTGTTAATTCAATTATAATGCTATAATTATTTATAAATTACTAGCATAAGAAATCTCGGGTTTCTGGGAAGACTTACCCCATGTTATCCGGTGATCCTTCTTTTCTGCAGCCAAGCATCCACATCTTGTCTTTGTCTTTAATAAGCGGGTGCATGGTAATAACTTTTTTTTCTTAACTAGTCCCACTCATCTCCCTCCATAGCTCGGTGGTGTCAAAAAGAAATTCTAAAGCCTACTTTCGCAAAACTTCATCATCCTCTTCACTCTTAAGGTTTCCATGGGAATTTTGGCATCAATTGGTAGTTCCTTGCACTCCGAAGCAAGATTGGTACCCCTCGAGATTGAACCTTGGATCTGTTCCTTCCCTCATCGAACTAGTCGAGACCACTAGTAGTGCGATAAATCGCATCTCTACTTCCTATGTAGCAGTATGCTAGCAGAGAGAGAAAACAAACTAGGTAGATTAGTCCCAAAAAAAATCAAAACAAAGTCAATTACTCTACTAACTATTAAAGAACTAAAAACTATCTGATTAACAAACTAAAAGAGTTTCCGACAAAAAAAGGCCTTTGATCAGAGTGCAAGGTGTTTCCCTATTTTGGTAGGCGTGATAAAAATACATTTGTGCCAAAGGCCGTTTAATCGAGTTAAACACCGAGCCATGCATGAACTAGAAGACACAAAACCTTTCTTATTAAATGCACGAATTTATAATAAGCATTGTTCATGGACCTCTTTGATAAATATGCGTATTTAACTTGAAAAGATGAATAAAAGCGAATAATGAGCCGGTGCAAGTAATTCATTAATTAAACAATAATATTGAGACACCCGTTCAATATTGACTCACTCCCACGCCTCACTTCAACACGGATTTGCTTGCCATGAAGTATTGTTGCCTCATTATCTTACTTTTCTTCATTTATCATATCCAACACATGCATTATTCTACACCACCTTCACACATGGGTGATACACCACTTTCCACTCACCTATATATACACTTTACATTTTCTTTTTTGACACATGGATCAATCGATAGTAAAGACTTGATTTACCAAGGGTATTCATATTTACTATTCAATTCGAAGGTTAATTCGTCATCCGTAATAATTTATTATATTTTCACTTTGATATAATTATATTTGGCGTATGAGTATTTAGCGTAGATGGCATCATTTGTCGTATTTTACACCATGAAATTGTGTTTTGGTCATTTATTATATTTTTAGGGATGGTGATCATGCACTTGGTATAGGTTAGATGTGTCTTCTCCGGGATGTCGTCACTCACGACAACCTGATTTTCTCCATTTTGATTTTTCTTGATTTGGGTTTCTGTTTAATTAGACATAAATTGGTGATCCTGATTCATGAAAACAAAACAAAATTAATGGAACCATTATAACTTGGTCCGATGTATAATTTGAATTTGAGTCGTCCAGCGTGTCGTTATTACTTATTATAGTGGTGAGTGTACACCTAGTAACCTCTTTTCTTCATAAATTTAGAGAGATCTGGCTGCTCAAAGAAATCAGCAGACACCTTCTCAAGAAAAAGAAAAGAAATCAACTTTTACTCACAGTTAAGACTCTGACAGAAGCTTGAGAAAGCAGCCAAGATGGTCTTTCTTTTTCCCCTCTTCTCCTCTTCATTTTCTTATTCTTCTATCAAGTTCAATTGGTTTCCTGATGCAGCCATGTACCATGGTTTGGTTATTAACGATTATATATGTATCATTTAATTTGTGTTTGTAACATTGGTGAATTTCCTAGCTGAATTTTGTTTGCTGGTTTGAAGATGACATATATATCATTTTGTTCTCCATGTATGCAGCTAGATTTGCTCTCTCAAATCCCCCAGTTGATCCTTGTTTCAAAAATTAGTAAAATGGTTTGAAGAAGCAGCCCTTGTTTTGTGGGTCATGTTAATTTCAATTCCAATCTTGTTTGCTGTTTTTGAAGATCCGAACGCATTATATATTATTTTGTTCTCCATTTATGCAGATTTTTTGCTATATAAACCTCATTTATCCTTTTCTTACAATTGCTACTTTTCCTCAGGATCGATTATTATATTTGGAGATCCCTTCCCCCAAGAGATTTTTACAGGTTTTTCAATGCAGATACCTGTACAAATGAACTGGTACAATTCTCTCTACAATTGGATCTTACTTCTAGTATTTAGTATTGAGATCTTGTTGTCTTGTTGATGATATCTGTTTAGAGTTTAGGTGCTGGTTTTAATAGCTGAAAATTCAGAATTGAATATATATCATGGTAATTGTTGACTATTCTGTGATTAATAAAGCTGGTTTTTAATGCACCTCACAGCATTAGTGCGTCGTGATGATATGTTTTGGTATAGACTAAACCCTAGAAGATCTAAAAAATATATCTAATTGTATCTACCAATAATTCGTTGTGAGTGAATTCTTTTATTCGATCTGGTATGCAAAGGAATTAGAGGTGGCTCAAACCATTTGGCGAGCAAAAAAAATTATAAAATAGGATCCCTTTCATTTTGAAAATGTAGATCTCTATGCCATTAATGAATCATTTTCCTTCTTCTAAATTTATTTGATCGCGTTGTGAGATTGAAGTAAATTGTCTAATCAAATTCTTGTGTAGTATGCTTTTTCCTGAACCTAAAAAAAAAAAACACCTCAAGTGACTTTGTATGACACATGCTCACTTAATTTACACTAATATATAGACGTGGTATTTTCTGTTATTTAGTAAAATCAAGTCTTGTTAATTTTATACTAGTATTCATTAGTTTTTTGCTGGAGTTTTTATAACCAAGATCTTTATTTCTACTAGATAAAAAAAAAAAAAACGCCACTTTAATAGTAGAAACACATTAATTTGATGAGTAAAATATTAAAGAAATATATTCTAAGAAAACAAACATGGCCAATAAATGGTAACTCCGTTAGTTTATTGGATCTACATATTATTATTCTATAATATATGGCTATTTTAAACAAAAAAGAATATAAGTAAGTTATGAAGACATCAATGATATACTTCTTTTCAGACATTATAACACTAATAAGGAATTAATTAAAGTACAAAAATTTGGCCTTTTCGAGAATATGAGGCCTCGGAATATGCTTTGGCTTCATATATTGAGCCACCTCCCAAGGATGAGTGTGATTAACATGTACTAGTATAATATATTTTGTCTTGTGTTGTCGCTTGGGTCCATCTTATTTATGTATTCCTCCTAAGTTATCTATTTTATGAGTAACATTTTCACTGGAATTTTTTGAAACATAAAGAAGGAGTTCATCTGAGTTCTTGAATAACTCATAATTTTATTTTAATGAATTTCCACCTCACATCAAGTCTCTTCTGGAACGCGGGCCTTATTTCTAGAAGCAAGTCTGACAGCCAACCATTACGTGGCACACATATGGGCGAAAAAATTAAGTGGTTCTTGGTTCTTCCTGAGTAATGGTAGGGAAGCTTTATGCGGGACAATTTGCTGAAGAAATATGACTTTGGTATTCTTGCGGTTCAGATACACCGGGAAGAAGGCTTATTTGACATCAAGCTTTATGGACTTAAGTTGGTTGTGATAAAAAAGGTGGGTTACAATAAGCTTGGTGAGAGGGCATACCGAATTTGGTAATACCCACAGTGGCAGTGCATCCCACTTCATTATTTTCTAATATTACCTTTTTGAAGACCTATGATTTAATTTTATAATCATCTAATACTAACTAAATTTGCCATGACATTTTCAAAATCTTATGCTATAACATTATTCGGATAGGTCCGATTGACAACCAAAGACGAAACAAAAGATTACATTGGTTTGGCGATGATATTTTGGCAATGCACAGCGGATTAGCTCACTAGGCACGAGGGGATATATTTAATGATGACAAAATTCTGTAGCCTTTGGAAGGATGGTGAGTGGAGTAGTGGTAGAAGTTATTAGACGGTAGCATGAGGATTTTATATTTAATAACATTATTATTGTAATTTGAGTGTTAGTTGAGAAACTAGAAATTAAAGTTGTGTTGATTCATAACATAGTATCTTGACATTATGTATTCTTGATTATCCACTAAGGACTTGGATCTGACATAAATATAGAACTTCATCGAGTTGAAACTTAATGATGGTAGTACATTTTATCACTACCAACTTACACCTGATATGGTCTGATGGAGGTCACTCTACAAAAGGGGATGGAGCAATTGCTCAAATTAAATTATTCGGTCTGAGCCAGTCACGGGCATTTGCATCGGTGTTTGATAATGGACTAAATCCTAAAAGTGTCGCGTGTGAAACTTCTTACACCGTAAGGCTTGCTGCTTCATAGCTTTATCTCTAAATTTTGTTAGGATGAGCTATTGTCTTGAACATGGTTTATAATCCTCATTGGTGAATTGGGTTTACTCAATTGGAAACTTTAATGGTAAATTTATTATAGTTTTTCATGATATATAATCCTGAACATATATGGAAGAGATTATTGTTGGACTATTTTTCATATTTTAGTAATATAGGAGTACTTTTGTGTATTGTCTTTATGTTATATTCGAATAATCGTTCTAGTGTAATTACAGCAACCTTATTTTATTTTTATGCGCATTAGTATAATAATCCCGCGTTTCTGAAGAAAATTATTTTTGTATTCTAGCTCATGAGTATTAGGTATAAATATGGCTCTTACGATTTGATGTATATAAACTTTACTTTATTGAAAACATTAAAAAAAATATAACCTTGACATTGTATTAAATATGCTTGACACAAAATGGTAGAGGTCCCGGTAGCATTCAGGTGTATGATGGTGCAAAGGCGTAAATACTGAGTTAAGCACTAGTGTGAGTTTCCTACTACGAGGTAACAATTTGAATTTATAATTGCCCTGAATATTACTCTCAAAACAAAAGAGGATGATAATGTAGTAGAAAATTGATGCAAAGGTGTTCCGGTCTCTTATAGGAACAACAATTGTTATTACCTCGAACATAAATACTTGATTTATCACTTATGGAATTGAAGCATTAGCTTAAGTAACAATGAACTAATTTACCAATGTTCTCGAAAAAATTAACAAAAGATACTTGGCTTTCAAGCCATATTTAGGAAGAACCAGGATATGTAGTAGTCCAATCGAATAGATAGATAAAGATCCTCACATTCACCTGATGATGATGCGTAAGAAGTTTTGCTGAAGTGGGTTGTCAATCTAATAAAATCCTACCAAACTGGTTTACTATTATCATCTCAATAGGAAAGCTTAATCTGAGACATATAGATAATCAAAGTACTTGTATTAATACTATTATTCTTAATCATTGATGTTTAACAAATCTCATGGTCGACGATCAGTCGATTAGATTTAGAAGATCAACTCTCATGTGAAATGTGAAGATTCAATTCCTATTTGTAAATGGTGCACATATAAAGCATATGCTGCAGTTTATAATCATGTGAAAATCTAACTCCAGCATATTCTTCATGTGTAATGAATTTTCATGACATTTCAAAATGTTATGCTCTTGGTCAAACTACCCGAGCCGAAACAAAAAGATTACATTGTGGTTGGGCGGTGATATTTTCTACGAGAGGGATTGGCTCCTGGGCTGAGGGTTTATATTTTGTGACAAAATTTAAATACGGAAGGATGAATGAAAGTCAGGTACGTTATTGGATGGCATTATGATTTTTAAATATTATTATTATTATGTATTATTATTATTATTGTGGCTATTATTATTTGGTGTTGAGTGAGAACGCTAGAAAAGTTGTGTTGATTACGCATAACATATGGTATCTTGACATTATCTATTGTAGTTTATCCCTAAGGACTTGGATGGAACGATAATATTGAATTTCCAACAAAGTTGAAACTTATTGATTAAATGATAGCGCTTCCTTCACTACCATGTACCGCTGCGCAATGGTATGATGGAAGAGTCACTTTCTGCAAAGGAGGATGGAGCAAAGTGCACTATAAAAATAGAGATTTTATGCTCGATCTTGGTCCAGACGATTTTGCATACGGTGTGTGGTGATAATGAAACTTCAACCCTAAAAATTGTGTGTATTCCGAACTACTTACGCATAATACGGACGTAGCTTTATAATATATTGTTAATATGAGCTATTGTCTTGAACACTTTGTTTTATAATCCTCCTTGGTGAATTGAGTTGAACTTCAATTTGAGACTTTTATGGTATAACTATTGTTTTCAAACAGGTGATGTGTATGAACATATAATGGAAAGTTATTGTTGGACAATTTTTTTATATTTTAAAAATATATTTTAGGAGAGATTTTTGTGTATTGCTATATTTTGGTTGTATATTCTAAATAATGGATTTCTAATGTAATTACTGACTGAAATTTGATTTTTATACTGCGTATTAAATCGATTATAATAATCCGTTTCTGAAAATTATTTTTGTTTAGGAGCTCACTTAGTGTATGGTATATAAATACTCTTACAATTGATAGCAATATGTAAACTACTTGCTTTTTCCAAAACATGTAAAATATACTTGCTTGTAGCATATTAAATCTAGACTACAAAATGATAGAGGTCCCCATTAGAATGATGGTGCAAAATCGGCGTAAAATCGAGTTTAAGCAACTTGATGGGAGGTAATCTACTGCAATGTAGAAGTTTGAATTTATAATTGTGGACATGTCTCTCGAAAACAAAGCAGGGTAATGTGGTGAAAGTTGATCCGGTCTACGTAATACACAGGAACAACAATTATTACCTCGAACATAAAATAACTTGATTTATCACTTCCTTAGAATTTAAACGTAGCAAAGTAACATTGAACTAAATTACCAATATTCCTCTGAAAAATTAACTTTCGAGATACTTAAGCTTTTTAAAAGCAGGACCCGGGCCATGGAGACCACGGGATATGTAGTGGTCAGTTGAATAGTATAGATAAAGATATCACACATTCATATAGGCGTGCATAGAGGAATTTGCAAATAAGGCGTAGTGGATTAATTATATGTCTAAGTGAATTCATTTTTCTAGAAAAGGACTTAGTGGACTAATTGAAGGATTATGCCAGAATTCGAATACCGAGTATAAACTTGTGTGTTATTTACTACACGCTTATTCTTTGACCAATATTTGCCTATCTTCTTTATTTGACTACTTTCCGAGAAAACACACAACATAACAAGTCTTCCTTTACTCTTATTATAAGTATTAGTGGCCCTTGTGTTTGTTGAAACATTATTAGGCACAAAAAGTTTTAAGACCATTCAACATGACACGAGAATGTGTCACACTCCAATCGATATTATACAGAAGTGTCGATTCTGTCTCTGGAAATGCTGATACATACGACCTTCTTGAGCATAGAATATCTTCAAGAACAAGAGCTCATCCGACTCATTTGAATGTGTACAAGTATTCTCTTCCACCTTCTTTACATATTACTAATAATGATAATGCTCTGACTGATTATTTGCTTTTGTGTTCTTCTAATGTGAAGTATCATTATCCTATTAGTGATTATTTGTCTGTGACCATTATCCTCTACTCTAAAGTGTTTTACAAGTTAACTTATATACACGAGCCTAAGAATATTAAAAGTACCGTCAATTCCACGAATGGAAACAAGCTATGGTGAAGAGATTAAGCTTTAGAGAAAAGTCATACATGGAATTGGTTAATTTACCACAGTAAATATACTATTGTTGTAAATGGGTATATAAGGTCAAACTTAAATCGATGGAACTTTAAGAGATATAAAACTAGATTAGTTGCTAAAGGTTATACTCAAAGAGGAGGGATTGGATTATTATGACACCTTTTTTCTGTCAAGTTAACTACTATGAAGTTTTTGTTGCATTTGCGGTGGCGAATTGGTATTTACATGATCGGATGTCAACAATGCTTTCTTGCATGGTGACTTGCATGAAAGGTTTTATATCTTCACCTCCGAGGATATGACACTAAGGGCGGGTTTACCGGGCTTGTTAAAGTCTTTATGGACTTAAACAGCTAGTAGACAATAGTTTTAGCAAACTAAACTACATTTCTTTACAAGCTTTTGGTTATATTCAATCTGCTGACTAACTTTTCTCTCTTTACTAAGTACATAATTATAATTTTCTGCTCTCTCGATTTATGTTGATGATATTATTCTTTGAAATGATTTGGATGAGATTGTGGCAGTTAAACAATATCTACCAACAGTTCACTATTAAAGATTTAGGTGAAAGGTCTTGTTTTGAAAGAAAGTATACTTTAGATATCTTGACTTATATTGGTTATGCGGGGGAGACTAAACCTTCTAATACTCCTATAGATTCTACTTTGAAATTATCTAAAGATTAAGGTTCACCTCTCTGGATCCTACTCGTCCTGAGGAAATTGGTTGGTAGATTCGTATTTAAGCTGTCACAAGGCTGACATATCTTATCTTTGTCTAATGTTTAAGCGATACATACATCCTCTCGATATTCATATGTTTGCTCCACGAGATGCCGGTATCTCAAAGCAACACTTTTTTTTTTTTTTTTTTTGGTGAAGGGCTTCTATATCTACTAGTGATCTTAGCTTGAAAGGATATCTGATTCATGGGCTGGATGTGCGAGATACTAGGAGGATTGTTTGGTTTTGCTTTCTATATATTGGAACTCATTGGTGTCATGGAAATCAAAGAAGCAACCAGTTGTGTAGAAATGCTGCTTATACGCTGTGACGCTCAATGGATTCTTTTCATTCTTAAAAGATCTCAAAGTTGATCATTCTTAGCAGATCTTGTTATATCTGAGAATATGATTCACTTTTCATCTTTTTGTAACCTATTTGCATCAATGCGCAAACACATAGAACTTGATTGTTATCTTATAAGAGACAAGATAGTGAATGGTATGTTGAAGTTGATTCATATCAAGAAGGACTATCAAATCGCTGATATCTATACCAAGCCTCTTGCCTTGCCATTATTTCAAAAGTTCAAATCCAAGATGAATATGATTAATATCCATATTCATCTTGAGGAAATAACAAGAATGTTCAAGACATCAAAACTTGTGTTAAACAAGTTTTGATACTCCTTCTAATTATTAAAGAGTTGATTGCATTTATCAAGGAAAGGTGGTGAACTCAATTGAAGACTTTCCGAGACCACAAGAATTGCGTGCAAAGTTTGTCAACTAACTAGTTTTTAGTCTTTTGTCTGATTGAAGCCTATCTTGTACTCTCTCTATTAGATGTTAGTTATAAATACTAATTAGAGATCGGGTTTACTAACTTCTTCTTCTACAATTTTTCCGTTGAGTTCTCTCAATAACTTTTCCATTCGATTCAATTCGGTTATATACCACCACAATTTGGTTTCGATTTTATGGAATTGTGAAATTCTTATACATATAACCTAAAATGATCTTATAATTACTATATGTATTTGTGGAAAAAGGAGATTAAAAAAACAGCAGCAACAAGATGAAAAGATTAATTCAATTATAATTATTTATTTATAAATTACTAGCATAAGAAATCTGGAATTTCTCTGAGAAGACTTACTATGTTGTCGGTGATCCTTCTTTTATTACTTTACATCCATCTTGTCTTTGTCTTTAAACAGTATGGTAATACTTTTTTTCTTAACTAGTCCTCATCTCCCTCCATATCAGGTAGTGTCCAAAAGAAATTCTCAGCACTACTTTAAAAACTTCATCACATCCTCTTCACTCTTCAGGGTTTCCATGAATTTGGCATCAATTGGTAGTTCTTGCACTCTTGAAATAAGATTGGTACCCTAGAGATTGAACCTTGGATCTCATTCCTTCCCTCCTTCATCGAACTAGTGGTCCACACACCACTGGTGAAATACGTATCTACTTCCTATATAAGTATGCTAGGAGAAAACACACTAGGTAGATTGGTCCCAAAAAAAATCAAAACAAAGTCAATTACTCTACTAACTATTAAAGAACTAAAAACTATCGATTAACAAACTAAAAAGGATTTCCGTAAAAGGCGCAAGGTGTTCCCTAACATAGCGGTGGCGTAAAAAATACATTTGTGCAAAACCGATTTATAGGAGTTAAGCACGCAACCCATGCATGAAAAGAACCGACACTATAAAACAAACTGCGAATTTATAAAACTTGTTCACATGGACCTCTTTGATAAATATTACGTATTTGTGAAAGATGAAATAAGCGAGGCGTGCAAATAATTCATTAATTAAACAATAATATTGAACACACGTTCAATATTGACTCACTCCCCGCCTCACTTCCTGGATTTGCTTGCCATGAAGTATTATTTGCCTCATTATCTTACTTTCTTCATTTATCATGTCCAACACACTGTGCATTATTCTCACCTTCACACATGAGTGATACACCACTTTCACTCACCTATATACACTTTACATTTTCTTTTGACACATGGATCAATCGATAGGAACTTGATTTACGAGGTATTCATGTTTACTATTCAATTGAAGGTTAATTAGATCCGTAATTTATTATATTTTCACTTTGATATAATTATAATCGGTATGAGTATTTAGCGCCCGTGTGACATCATTTGTACGTATTTTACACCATGAAATTGTGTTTTGGTCATTTATTATATTTTTAGGGATGGTGATCATGCACTTGGTATAGGTTAGATGTGTCTTCTCCGGGATGTTGTCACTTTCGACAAGCCTGATTTTTCCATTTTTGATTTTTTTCTTGATTTGGGTTTTCTGTTTAATTAGACATAAATTGGTGATCCTGATTCATGAAAACAAAACAAAATTAATGGAACCATTTATAACTTGGTGCGATGTATAATTTGAATTTCAGTCGTCCCGACGTAATCGTTATTACTTATTATAGTGGTGAGTGTACACCTAGTAGCTAGCACTATAAATTTAGAAGTCTGGCTGCTCAAAGAAATCAGCAGACACCTTCTCGAAAAGAAAAAGAAATCAGCACACACTCACAGTTAAAGACTCTGACAGAAACGAGAGAAAGCAGCCAGATGGTCTTTCTTTTCCTCTTCCTCTCTTCATTTCTTATTCTTCTATCAAGTTCAATTGGTTTCCTGATCGCCATGCCATGGTTTGGTTATTAACGTTATATATGTATCCATTTAATTTGTGTTTGTAACATTGGTGAATTTCCTAGCGAATTTTGTTTGCTGGTTTGAAGATCGACATATATATCATTTTGTTCTCCATGTATGCAGCTAGATTTGCTCTCAAATCCCCAATTGATCCTTGTTTCAAAATTAGTAAAATGGTTTGAAGCGCCCTTGTTTTGTGGTCATGTTAATTTCAATTCCAATCTTGTTTGCTGTTTTTTGAAGATCGAGCGTATATATTATTTTGTTCTCCATTTATGCAGATTTTTGCTATAAACCTCAATTTATCCTTTTCTTACAATTGCTACTTTTCCTCAGGATCGATTATGTTGGAATCCCTTTAAATTTTTACAGGTTTTCAATGCAGATACCTGTACAAATGAACTGGTACAATTTCTCTCTACAATTGGATCTTACTTCTAGTATTTAGTATTGAAGATCTTGTTGTCTTGTTGGTGATATCTGTTAGAGTTTAGGTGCTGGTTTTTAATAGCTGAGAATTCAAATTGAATATATATCATGGTAATTGTTGACTATTCTGTGATTAATAAAAGCTGGTTTTTAATGCACCTCACAAGTGGTGTATTCGTGATGATATGTTTTAGTATAGACTAAACCCTAGAAGATCTAAAAAATATATCTAAATTGTATCTACCAATAGTTACGTTGTGGTGAATTCTTTTTATTAGATCTGGTATGCAAAGGAATTAGAGGTGGCTCAAACCATTTGGCGGGCAAGAAAATTATAAAATGAGGTCCTTTCATTTTGAAAAATGAATCTATGCCATTAATGAATCATTTCCTTCTTCTAAATTTATTTGTTAGGTTAGATTGGAGTAAATTGTCTAATCAAATTCTTGTAGAAGTATGTTTTTCCTGAACCTAAAAAAAAACTACCTCAAGTGTTTGTATGCACATACTCACCAATTTACACTAATATGACGTGGTATTTTCTGTTATTTAGTAAAATCAAGTCTTGTTAATTTTATACTAGTATTCATTAGTTTTGCTGGAGTTTTTATAACCAAGATCTTTATTTCCTACTAGATAAAAAAAAAAAAAGCTGCCATTTTAATAAATAAGAAACACATTAATTTGATGAGTAAAATAATAAAAATATATTATGAAAACAAACATGGCCAATAAATAGTACTTTCCGTTAGTTTATATTTGGATCTACATATTATTATTCTATAATATATGGCTATTTTAAACAAAAAAGAATATAGTAAGTTATGAACATCAATGATATACTTCTTTTCGACATTATAACACTAATAAGATTAATTAAGTACAAAATTTGGCCTTTTGAATATGAGGCCTCGGAATAACCTTTGGCGGCTTCATATATTGAGCCACCTCCCAAAGGATGGTGTGATTAACATGTACTAGTATAATATATTTTGTCTTGTGTTGTGCGCTTGGGTCCATCTTATTTATGTATTCCTCTAAGTTATCTATTTTATGAGTAACATTTTCTCGAATTTTGAAACATCAGGATTCATCTCAGTTCTTGAATAACTCATAATTTTATTTTAATAAGAATTTCCACCTCACATCCAAGTCTCTTTAAGGCTGTAACACTACAAGACAAGTCTGACAACCGTGGCTGTATGGGCGGAAAAATTGGTGGTTCTTGGTTCTTCCTAGATGGTAGGAAAACTTTGCGAGACAATTTCTTTGAAGAAATATGACTTATTGGTTCCGGTTCGATTACAGGAAGGCTTATTTGACATCAAGCTTTATGGACTTAACGGGTGTGATAAAAAGAGTGGGTTACAATAAGCTTGGTGAAGAGCACGAATTTGGTAGCGGTACATCCCACTTCATTATTTTCTAATATTACCTTTTTGAACCTATGATTTAATTTTATAATCATCTAATACTAACTAAATTTGCCATGACATTTCAAAATCTTATGCTATAACATTATTGGATATCGTCAACAACCAATGAAACAAAAGATTACATTGGTTGGCGATGATATTTTAACGAGGATTAGCTCCTGGGCACGAGGGATATATTTTGTGACAAAATTCAGACTGGAAGGATGAGTGGTGGGTAAGTTATTGAATGATTGAGTTTATTTTAATAACATTATTATTGTAATTTGAGTGTTAGTTGAGAAACTAGAAATTAAAGTTGTGTTGATTCACATAACATGGTATCTTGACATTATGTATTGCAGTTATCCCTAAGGACTTGGATCTGACATAAATATAGAACTTCCATCAAAGTTGAAACTTATTGATGATAATGGTAGCACCTTCTTTCTGACTACACACAATGATGCGATGGAAGGTCACTCTACAAAGGGGATGGAACAAGCTGCTCAAATTAAATTATGTCGGTCTGGGCCAAATTTGCATCGGTGTGTTTGATAATGGAACTGCGTCCTAAAGTGTCAAATGTAACTTCTTACATAAACACATACATGCTTTATAAAATTTTGTTAGGATGAGCTATTGTCTTGAACATGGTTTATAATCCTCCTTGGTGAATTCGTTCAACTCGATTGGAAACTTTAATGGTAAATTTATTATAGTTTTCATGATATGTATGAACATATATGGAAAGTTATTGTTGGACTATTTTCATATTTTAGTAATATAGGAGTACTTTTGTGTATTGATATATTTATGTTATATTCCAAATAATGGTTCTAGTGTAATTACAACCTTATTTTATTTTTATACACGTAGTATAATAATCCGTTTCTAGAAAATTATTTTTTGTATTCTAGCTCATAGTGTCGTATAAATATGGCTCTTCGATTGATGTATATAAACTTTACTTTTGTCAAAAACATTAAAAAAAAAAATGTAACCCGTTGTATTAAATATGTGACACAAAATGGTAGAGGTCCCATGAAGTGTATGATGAATTGCAAAGGCGTAAAAATAAAGGTTAAGCACTAGTCGAGTTTCCTACTCTGAGGTAACAATTTGAATTTATAATTGCCTAGACCTTCTCTCAAAACAAAAGAGGGTAATGTAGTGAAAATTGATCAGGTGTCGGTCTCTTATAGGAACAACAATTGTTATTACCTCGAACATAAAATACTTGATTTATCACTTATGGAATTGAAGCGTAGCAAAGTAACAATGAACTAATTTACCAATATTCTCTGAAAAGAATTAACAAAGATACTTAGCTTTCAAAACATATTCTTGGAACCACGGGATATGTGGTAATCGAATAGATAGATAAAGATATCACATTCATATGGCGTGCGTGAAGTTTGCAAATGGGTTGTCAATCTAATAAAATCCTACCAGTGGTTACTATTATCATCTCAATAGAGCTTAATACGGACATATAGATAATCCACAGTACTTGTATTAATACTATTATTCTTAATCATTGATGTTTAACAAATCTCATGAGTCAACCAATATTATCGATTAGATTTGAAGATCAACTCTCATGTGAAATGTAATTCAATTCTATTTGTAAATTGCACATATAAAGCATATGCAGTTATAATCATGTAGAAAATCTAACTCTAGCATATTCTTCATGTAGTAATTTTTCATGACATTTTCAAAATGTTATGCTCTTGATCAACTACGACGAAACAAAAGATTACATTGGTTGGGCGGTGATATTTTTTACGAGGATTAGCTCCCTAGGCTGAGGGTTTATATTTTGTGACAAAATTTAAATCTGAAGGATGAATGAGTAATGCGTTATTGGATGGCATTATGATTTTTAAATATTATTATTATTATTATTATTATTTGAGTGTTAGTGAGAAACTGAAAAGTTGTGTTGATTGCAACATATGGTATCTTGACATTATCTATTGTAGTTTATCCTAAGGACTTGAATCTGAGACAAAAATATTGAATTTCCAACAAAGTTGAAACTTATTGATTAGGCAAGGCACCTTCACTACCATGTACACGCAATGGTATGATGGAAGGTCACTCTACAAAGGAGGATGGAGCAATTGCTAAAATAAATTTTATCCCGGTCTTGGTCATTTGCATCGTGTGTTTGATAATGAAACTCAACCTAAAAGTGTGTGTCGACCTTACACATAAACGGACGTAGCCTATAATATATTGTTAATATGAGCTATTGTCTTGAACATGTTTTATAATCCTCCTTGGTGAATTGAGTTGAACTTCAATTTGAGACTTTTATTATAACTATTGTTTTCATGATGTGTATGAACATATATGGAAAGTTATTGTTGGACTTTTTTATATTTTAAAATATATTTTAGGAGGATTTTGTGTATTGCTATATTTTGGTTATATTCTAAATAATCGTTCTAATGTAATTACGACTGATTTGATTTTATGCCGTATTAAATGATTATAATAATCCGTTTCTAGAAAATTATTTTGTTTTTAAATTTCGTAGCGATAAATATAGCTCTTACAATTGATGTAATATGTAAACTACCTTTTTCCAAAACATAAAATATATAGCCTTGTATTAAATCTACGACACAAAATGATGAGGTCCATAGAATGATGGTGCAAAAGTCGGCGTCAGGTTAAGCTGGTCGGGTATCCTACTACAATGTAGAAGTTTGAATTTATAATTACTTAGACCTTCTCTCAAAACAAAAGCAATTAATGTAGTGAAAGTTGATCCGGTCTAATACAGGAACAACAATTATTACCTCAAACATAAAATACTTGATTTATCACTTATAGAATTTAAGCGTAAGTAACATTGAACTAAATTACCAATATTCTCTGAAAAGAATTAACAAAGATACTTAAGCTTTTAAAACAGACCGAGACACGGGATATGTAGTGGTCGATTGAATAGTATAGATAAAGATATCACATTCATATAAGTGCATAAGAATTTGCAAATAGGCGTAGTGGATTAATTATATGTCTAAGTGAATTCATT
The DNA here is from genome assembly GCA_026545765.1 of Plantago major. NCBI lineage: Eukaryota > Viridiplantae > Streptophyta > Magnoliopsida > Lamiales > Plantaginaceae > Plantago > Plantago major. The sequence continues at coordinate 21,259 of JAIFAC010000453.1, forward strand.
TTCTAAGAAAGGACTTAGTGGACTAATTGAAGGATTATGCCAAATTGATACGATATAAACTTGTGTTATTTACTTCTGCACTTATTCTTTCCAAGCTATTTGCCTATCTTCTTTATTTGACTTCTTTCGGAGAAAAACACAACACTTAACAAAAGTCTTCCGCTCTTATTATAAGTATTAGTGGCCCTTGTGTTTGTTGAGAAACATTATTAGGCACAAAAGTTTTAAAGACCATTCAACATGACGAGAATGTATACGCTCAATCGATATTATACAGAGTGTCAATTCGCGATAATGCAGAAATTACATCGAAACACTCTTGAGCATAGAATATCTTGAGAACAAGAGCTCATCGGCTCATTTGAATGTGTACAAGTATTCTCTTCCACCTTCTTTACATATTACTAATAATGATAATGCTCTGAGACTAATGATTATTTGCTTTGTGTTCTTCTAATGTCAAGTATCATTATCCTATTAGTGATTATTTGTCATTGACCATTTATCCTCTACTCTAAAGTGTTTTACAAGTTAACTTATATACGAGCTAAGAATATTAAAAGTGCAAATCGATTCCACGAATGAAACAAGCTATGGTGAAGAGATTAAAGCTTTAGAGAAAAGTCATACATGGAATTGGTTAATTTACCACACAGTAAATATCTTATTATTTGTAAATGGGTATATAAGGTCAAACTTAAATGATGGAACTTTAGAGATATAAAGGCTAGATTAGTTGCTAAAGGTTATACTCGAGAGGAGGATTGGATTATTATGACACCTTTTTCTGTTGTCAAGTTAACTACTATGAAGGTTTTGTTGGTACATTGCGTTGCGAAATTGGTATTTACATGATCGGATGTCAACAATGCTTTCTTGCATGGTGACTTGCATGAAGAGGTTTATATATCTTCACCTCGGATATGACACTAAGACGGGTTTGCGGCTTGTTAAAGTCTTTATGGACTTAAACAAGCTAGTGAACAATGGTTTTGTAAACTAAATACATTTCTTTACAAGCTTTTGGTTATATTCAATCTGCATTAACTTTTCTCTCTTTTTTTAAATGCGGTAATTATAATTTCTTTGCTCTCTCAATTTATGTTGATGATATTATTCTTTACGGGAAATGATTTGGATGAGATTATGGCGTTAAACAATATCTACCACCAGTTCACTATTAAAGATTTAGGTGAAAGGTCTTGTTTTAACTCAAAAGAAAGTATACTTTAGATATCTTGACTTATATTGATTGTCTGAGGCTAAACCTTCTAATACTCCTATGGATTCTACTTTGAAATTATCTAAGATTAAGGTTCACCTCTCTCGGATCCTAATCTGAGAAATTGGTTGGTGAATTCTTTATTTAAATCATGAGGCGACATATCTTATCTTGTCTAATGTTTAAGCGATACATACGACATCCTAAATATTCATATGTTTGCGGCTCACAGGATACTTAGGTATCTCAGCAACACAGTGAAGGGCTTCTATATGCATCTACTAGTGATCTTAGCTTGAAAGGATATCTGATTGATGAGGTTTGGATGTGCGATACTAGGAGGATTGTTTACAGTTTTGCTTTCTATATATTGGAGACTCATTGGTGTCATGGAAATCAAAAGCAACAGGTTGTTATTGGAAATTGCTTATACGTCTGTGACTCAATGGATTCTTTTCATTCTTAAAAGATCTCAAAGTTGATCATTCTCGGCCAGTCTTGTTATATCAGATAACAAGTTCACTTTTCATCTTACTAACCTATTGACATCAATGCACCAAACACATAGAACTTGATTGTTATCTTATAAGAGACAAGATAGTGAATGGTATGTTGAAGATGATTCATATCAAGAAGGACTATCAAGTGTTGATATCTATACCAAGCCTCTTGCCTTGCCATTATTTCAAAAGTTCAAATCGAATGAATATGATTAATATCCATATTCATCTTGAGGAAAATAACAAGAATGTTCAAGACATCAAAACTTGTGTTAAACAAGTTTTGATACTCAACTTCTAATTATTAAAGAGTTGATTGCATTTATCAAGGAAAGGTGGTGAACTCGATTGAAGACACTCAAGACCACAAGAATGCCGTGCAAAGTTTGTCAACTAACTAGTTTTAGTCTTTGTCTGGTTGGCTTCTATCTTGTACTCTCTCTATTAGATGTTAGTTATAAATACTAATTAGAGATCGATTTACTACTTCTTCTTCTACAATTTTCCGTTGGATTCTCTCAATAACTTTTCCATTCGATTCGATTAGGTTATATACAATTTGGTTTCGATTTTATGGAATTGTGAGAATTCTTATACATACATAACCTAAAATGATCTTATAATTACTATATGTATTTCGTGGAAAAAGAAGGGAGATTAAAAAAATAGCAACAAGATGAAAAGATTAATTCAATTATAATTATTTATTTATAAATTACTAGCATAAGAAATCTCGGGTTTCTACAGAAGACTTACCCCATGTTGTCGGTGATCCTTCTTTTCGCAGCACATCCACATCTTGTCTTTGTCTTTTAAGCGATGTGGTAATACTTTTTTCTTAACTAGTCCCACTCATCTCCCTCCATATCGGTAGTGTCGAAAGAAATTCTATTTACTTTAAACTTCATCACATCCTCTTCACTCTTGAGGTTTCCATAGAATTTTGGCATCAATTGGTAGTTCCTTGCACTCTTGAAAGCAAGATTGGTACCCCTAGATTGAACCTTGGATCTCATTCCTTCCTCATCGAACTAGTGAACCACTAGTAGTGGTATTATCTACTTCCTATAGCAAGTATGCTAGAGAAAACACACTAGGTAGATTGGTCCCAAAAAATCAAAACAAAGTCAATTACTCTACTAACTATTAAAGAACTAAAACTATCGATTAACAAACTAAAAGGATTTCCGTAAAAAGGCCACGATCTGGTGTTCCCCTGTAGTAAAAAATCTGTTTGTGCAAAACCGTTGTCGAGTTAAGCACCGACCCATGCATGAAAAGAACCGACACTATAAAAACAAACTGCGAATTTATAATACTTGTTCACATGGACCTCTTTGATAAATATTACGTATTTGTGAAAGATGAAATAAGCGAGGCAGCAAGTAATTCATTAATTAAACAATAATATTGAGACACCGTTCAATATTGACTCACTCCCCACCGCCTCACTTCCACGGATTTGCTTGCCATGAAGTATTATTTGCCTCATTATCTTACTTTTCTTCATTTATAATGTCCAACACCTTTGTTATTCTACACCACCTTCACACACAGTGATACACCACTTTCACTCACCTATATATACACTTTACATTTTCTTTTGACACATGGATCAATCGATAGGAACTTCAGATTTACCAAGGGTATTCATGTTTACTATTCAATTCAAAGGTTAATTAGATCCGTAATAATTTATTATATTTTCACTTTGATATAATTATAATCGTATGAGTATTTAGCGCCCGTGTGACATCATTTGTGCGTATTTTACACCATGAAATTGTGTTTTGGTCATTTATTATATTTTTAGGGATGGTGATCATGCACTTGGTATAGGTTAGATGTGTCTTCTCCGGGATGTTGTCTTTCGACAAGCCTGATTTTCCATTTTGATTTTTTCTTGATTTGGGTTTCTGTTTAATTAGACATAAATTGGTGATCCTGATTCATGAAAACAAAACAAAATTAATGGAACCATTTATAACTTGGTGATGTATAATTTGAATTTGAGTCGTCGGCGTAATCGTTATTACTTATTATAGTGGTGATGTACACCTAGTAACCCTAGCACTATAAATTTAGAAGTCTGGCTGCTCAAAGAAATCAGCAGACACCTTCTCAAGAAAAGAAAAAGAAATCAGCACACACTCACAGTTAAGACTCTGACAGAAACGAGAAAGCAGCCAAGATGGTCTTTCTTTTCCCTCTTCCTCTCTTCATTTCTTATTCTTCTATCAAGTTCAATTGGTTTCCTGATCGCCATGCCATGGTTTGGTTATTAACGTTATATATGTATCATTTAATTTGTGTTTGTAACATTGGTGAATTTCCTAGCTGAATTTTGTTTGCTGGTTTGAAGATAAACATATATATCATTTTGTTCTCCATGTATGCAGCTAGATTTGCTCTCCAAATCCCAGTTGATCCTTGTTTCAAAATTAGTAAAATGGTTTGAAGAAACGCCTTGTTTTGTGGTCATGTTAATTTCAATTCCAATCTTGTTTGCTGTTTTTGAAGATCGAGCATTATATATTATTTTGTTCTCCATTTATGCAGATTTTTTGCTATATAAACCTCAATTTATCCTTTTCTTACAATTGCTACTTTTCCTCAGGATCGAATTATGTTGGAATCCGCTTCCCAAATTTTTACAGGTTTTCAATGCAGATACCTGTACAAATGAACTAATACAATTTCTCTCTACAATTGGATCTTACTTCTAGTATTTAGTATTGAGATCTTGTTGTCTTGTTGATGATATCTATTAGAGTTTAGGTGCTGGTTTTAATAGCTGAGAATTCAGAATTGAATATATATCATGGTAATTGTTGACTATTCTGTGATTAATAAAAGCTGGTTTTAATGCCTCTGGCGTGTGATGATATGTTTTAGTATAGACTAAACCCTAGAAGATCTAAAAAATATATCTAAATTGTATCTACCAATAATTACGTTGTGAGTGAATTCTTTTATTAGATCTGGTATGCAAAGGAATTAGAGGTGGCTCAAACCATTTGGCGGGCAAAAGAAAATTATAAAATGAGGTCCTTTCATTTTGAAAAATGAATCTCTATGCCATTAATGAATCATTTTCCTTCTTCTAAATTTATTTGATCCGTTGTGAGATTGAAGTAAATTGTCTAATCAAATTCTTGTAGAAGTATGTTTTTCCTGAGCGTAAAAAAAAAAAACTACCTCAAGTGTTTGTATGACACATACTCACCCAATTTACACTAATATGGCGTGGTATTTTCTGTTATTTAGTAAAATCAAGTCTTGTTAATTTTATACTAGTATTCATTAGTTTTCGGGTTTTTATAACCGAGATCTTTATTTCCTACTAGATAAAAAAAAAACTGCCATTTTAATAAATAAGAAACACATTAATTTGATGAGTAAATAATAAAAATATATTCTGAAAACAAACATGGCCAATAAATAGTACTTTCCGTTAGTTTATGTTGGATCTACATATTATTATTCTATAATATATGGCTATTTTAAACAAAAGAATATAAAAGTTATGAACATCAATGATATACTTCTTTTCGGACATTATAACACTAATAAGGAATTAATTAAGTACAAAAATTTGGCCTTTTAGGAATATGAGGCCTCGGAATGGCATTGGCGGCTTATATTGAGCCACCTCCCAAAGGATGGTGTGATTAACATGTACTAGTATAATATATTTTGTCTTGTGTTGTGCTTGGGTCCATCTTATTTATGTATTCCTCTAAGTTATCTATTTTATGAGTAACATTTTCTCGAATTTTGAAACATCGAGGATTCATCTCAGTTCTTGAATAACTCATAATTTTATTTTAATAGGAATTTCCACCTCATCCAAGTCTCTTTACGGAGGCTGTAACACTACAAGACAAATGCGGTAACCATTGGCTGTATGGGCCAGAAAAATTAGTGGTTCTTGGTTCTTCCTAGATGGTGGAAAACTTTGTGCAGGACAATTTCTTTGAAGAAATATGACTTGTTCGGTTCCGATACACAGGAAGGCTTATTTGACATCAAGCTTTATGGACTTAAGGTGTGATAAAAAGGTGGAGTTCTGATAAGCTCGTGAGAGAGCACCGAATTTGGTGTACATCCCACTTCATTATTTTCTAATATTACCTTTTTGACTATGATTTAATTTTATAATCATCTAATACTAACTAAATTTGCCATGACATTTTCAAAATCTTATGCTATAACATTATTGGATATCGGTCAACAACGAGATGAAACAAAAGATTACATTGGTTGGGCGATGATATTTTGTGAGAGGATTAGCTCCTAGGCTGAGGGATATATTTTGTGACAAAATTCATTTGGAAGGATGAGTGAGTGGGTAAGTTATTGAATGACGATGAGGATTTTATTTTAATAACATTATTATTGTAATTTGAGTGTTAGTTGAGAAACTAGAAATTAAAGTTGTGTTGATTCACATAACATGGTATCTTGACATTATGTATTGCAGTTATCCCTAAGGACTTGGATACTGACATAAATATAGAACTTCCATCAAAGTTGAAACTTATTGATGAGGCGGGCCTTCACTACCGACTACACAATGGTCGATGGAAGGTCACTCTACAAAGGGGATGGAGCAAAATTTGCTCAAATTAAATTATGTCAGTCAGGCCAAATTTGCATCGGTGTGTTTGATAATGGAACTCGTCCTAAAAGTGTGCGTGTCGACTTCTTACTGTAAACCGCGTAACTATAAAATTTTGTTAGGATGAGCTATTGTCTTGAACATGGTTTATAATCCTCCTTGGTGAATTGATTCAACTCGATTGGAAACTTTAATGGTAAATTTATTATAGTTTTCATGATATGTATGAACATATGGAAAGTTATTGTTGGACTATTTTCATATTTTAGTAATATAGGAGTACTTTTGTGTATTGATATATTTATGTTATATTCCAAATAATCGTTCTAGTGTAATTACAACCTTATTTTATTTTTATGCCGTAGTATAATAATCCGTTTCTAGAAAATTATTTTTGTATTCTAGCTCATAGTGTCGTATAAATATGGCTCTTGATTGATGTATATAAACTTTACTTTTGTCAAAACATTAAAAAAAAAATGTAACCCATTGTATTAAATATGTGACACAAAATGGTAGAGGTCCCATAGTAGTGTATGATGGTGCAAAGTACGTAAATGCAGGTTAAGCACTAGTCGAGTTTCCTACTCTGAGGTAACAATTTGAATTTATAATTGCTAGACCTTCTCTCAAAACAAAAGAGGGTAATGTAGTGAAAATTGATCTTGTCCGGTCTCTTATAGGAACAACAATTGTTATTACCTCAAACATAAAATACTTGATTTATCACTTATGGAATTGAAGCGTAAAGTAACAATGAACTAATTTACCAATATTCCTCTGAAAAGAATTAACAAAGATGTAAGCTTTCAAAACATATTGGAACACGGGATATGTGGTAGTCAATCGAATAGATAGATAAAGATATCACATTCATATGGCGTGCGTAAGGATTTGCAAATGGGTTGTCAATCTAATAAAATCCTACCATTGGTTACTATTATCATCTCAATGGAGCTTAATAGACATATAGATAATCACAGTACTTGTATTAATACTATTATTCTTAATCATTGATGTTTAACAAATCTCATGGTCGACCAATCGATGTCGATTAGATTTAGAAGATCAACTCTCATGTGAAATGTAATTCAATTCTATTTGTAAATTGCACATATAAAGCATATGCGGTTATAATCATGTAGAAAATCTAACTCTAGCATTTTCTTGCGGTAGTAATTTTTTCATGACATTTTCAAAATGTGATGCTCTTGGTCAACTCCCAAGGCGAAACAAAAGATTACATTGGTTGGCGTTGATATTTTTCTGAGGATTAGCTCCTAGGCTGAGGGTTTATATTTTGTGACAAATTCAAATCTGGAAGGATGAATGAGTGGATGCGTTATTGGATGGCATTATGATTTTTAAATATTATTATTATTATTATTATTATTATTATTATTATTATTATTATTATTATTATTTGAGTGTTAGTGAAACTAGAAAAGTTGTGTTGATTAGCATAACATATGGTATCTTGACATTATCTATTGTAGTTTATCCACAGGACTTGGATCTGAGACAAAAATATTGAATTTCAACAAAGTTGAAACTTATTGATTAGGCAAGGTGCACCTTCACTACCATGTACACGCAATGGTATGATGGAAGGTCACTCTCTACAAAGGAGGATGGAGCAAGTGCTAAAAATAAATTTTATCGGTCTGGTGGATTTGCATCAGTGTGTTTGATAATGAAACTCGACCTAAAAGTGTGTGTTCGACTTCTTACCTTAAGACGTAGCCTATAATATATTGTTAATATGAGCTATTGTCTTGAACATGTTGTATACTCCTCCTTGGTGAATTGAGTTGAACTCAATTTGAGACTTTTATGGTAGAACTATTGTTTTCATGATGTGTATGAACATATATGGAAAGTTATTGTTGGACTTTTTTTTATATTTTAAAAATATATTTTAGGAGGATTTTGTGTATTGCTATATTTTGGTTATATTCTAAATAATCGTTCTAATGTAATTACGACCTGATTTGATTTTATGCACGTATTAAATGATTATAATAATCCGTTTCTAGAAAATTATTTTTGTTTCGAGCTCATAGTGTCGTATAAATATGGCTCTTACAATTGATGTAATATGTAAACTCTGCTTTTTTCCAAAACATAAAATATATAGCATGTATATTAAATCTCTGACACAAAATGATAGAGGTCCCATAGAATGATGGTGCAAAAGTCGGCGTCTGAGTTAAGCACTGGTCAGAGTATCCTACTACAATGTAGAAGTTTGAATTTATAATTACTTAGACCTTCTCTCAAAACAAAACAGGGTAATGTAGTGAAAGTTGATCCGGTCTCTACAGGAACAACAATTATTACCTCAAACATAAAATACTTGATTTATCACTTATAGAATTTAAGCGTAGCAAAGTAACATTGAACTAAATTACCAATATTCTCTGAAAAGAATTAACAAAGATACTTAAGCTTTTAAAACAGACCGCGGAGACACGGGATATGTAGTGGTCAGTTGAATAGTATAGATAAAGATATCACATTCATATGGCGTGCATAAGAATTTGCAAATAGGCGTAGTGGATTAATTATATGTCTAAGTGAATTCATTTTCTAAGAAAGGACTTAGTGGACTAATTGAAGGATTATGCCAAATTCAGATACCAGTATAAACTTGTGTTATTTACTTACTGCACTTATTCTTTCAGCAAGCTATTTGCCTATCTTCTTTATTTGACTACTTTCGGGAAAAACACACAACACTTAACAAAAGTCTTCCGCACTCTTATTATAAGTATTAGTGGCCCTTGTGTTTGTTGAGAAACATTGTTAGGCACAAAGTTTTAAAGACCATTCAACATGACTTTGAGAATGTATCTCAATCGATATTATACCAAGTGTCAATTCTTGATAATGCGAAATTACATCGACACTCTTGAGCATAGAATATCTTCAAGAACAAGAGCTCATCGACTCATTTGAATGTGTACAAGTATTCTCTTCACCTTCTTTACATATTACTAATAATGATAATGCTACTGAGACTCTTTTGATTTGCTTGTGTTCTTCTAATGTCAAGTATCATTATCCTATTAGTGATTATTTGTCATTGACCATTTATCCTCTACTCTAAAGTGTTTTACTACAAGTTAACTTATATACGAGCCTAAGAATATTAAAAGTGCAAATCAATTCCACGAATGGAAACAAGCTATGGTGAAGAGATTAAAGCTTTAGAGAAAAGTCATACATGGAATTGGTTAATTTACCACAGTAAATATACTTATTTGTAAATGGGTATATAAGGTCAAACTTAAATGATGGAACTTTAGAGAGATATAAAACTAGATTAGTTGCTAAAGGTTATACTCGAGAGGAGGATTGGATTATTATGACACCTTTTTCCTGTTGTCAAGTTAACTACTATGAAGGTTTTGTTGGTGCATTGCGGGAATTGGTATTTACATGATCTGGATGTCAACAATGCTTTCTTGCATGGTGACTTGCATGAAGAGGTTTATATATCTTCACCTCGAGGATATGACACTAAAGACGAGGTTTGCTTGTTAAAAGTCTTTATGGACTTAAACAAGCTAGTAGACAATGGTTTTGTAAACTAGTTTCTTTACAAGCTTTTGGTTATATTCAATCTGCACTAACTTTTCTCTCTTTACTAAGTATGAGAATTATAATTTCTGCTCTCTCAATTTATGTTGATGATATTATTCTTTCCGGAAATGATTTGGATGAGATTGTAGTTAAACAATATCTACACCAGATTCACTATTAAAGATTTAGGTGAAAGGTCTTGTTTAACTCAAAGAAAGTATACTTTAGATATCTTGACTTATATTGGTTGTCTGAGCTAAACCTTCTAATACTCCTATGGATTCTACTTTGAAATTATCTAAAGATTAAGGTTCACCTCTCGATCCTACTCAATCTGAAATTGGTTGGTGAATTCTGTATTTAAGCATCACAAGGCTGACATATCTTATCTTGTCTAATGTTTAAGCCAATACATGCAACATCCTCGATATTCATATGTTTGCGACTCACAGATACTTAGGTATCTCAAAGCAACACAGTGAAGGGCTTCTATATGCATCTACTAGTGATCTTAGCTTGAAAGGATATCTGATTGATCAATGGATGTGCAGATACTAGGAGGATTGTTTCGGTTTTGCTTTCTATATATTGGAGACTCATTGGTGTCATGGAAATCAAAGAACCGGTTGTGTAGATGCCTTATGCATCCTGTGCTTCAATGGATTCTTTTCATTCTTAAAGATCTCAAAGTTGATCATTCGGCCGGTCTTGTTATATCTGGATAACAAGTTCACTTTTCATCTTGCACCTTAACCTATTCAAAGATCAATGCACCAAACACATAGAACTTGATTGTTATCTTATAAGAGACAAGATAGTGAATGGTATGTTGAAGTTGATTCATATCAAGAAGGACTATCAAGTCACGATATCTATACCAAGCCTCTTGCCTTGCCATTATTTCAAAGTTCAAATCCAAGATGAATATGATTAATATCCATATTCATCTTGAGGGAGGGTAACAAGAATGTTCAAGACATCAAAACTTGTGTTAAACAAGTTTTGATACTCAACTTCTAATTATTAAAGAGTTGATTGCATTTATCAAGGAAAGGTGGTGAACTCAATTGAAGACACTCAAGACCACAAGGATTGCCGTGCAAAGTTTGTCAACTAACTAGTTTTTAGTCATACTGATTGGCTTCTATCTTGTACTCTCTCTATTAGATGTTAGTTATAAATACTAATTAGAGATCGGTTTACTACTTCTTCTTCTACAATTTTCCGTTGGATTCTCTCAATAACTTTCCATTCGATTCAATTGGTTATATACAATTTGGTTTGATTTTATGGAATTGTGAGAATTCTTATACATACATAACCTAAAATGATCTTATAATTACTATATGTATTTCGTGGAAAAAGAAGGGAGATTAAAAAAACAGCAACAAGATGAAAAGATTAATTCAATTATAATTATTTATTTATAAATTACTAGCATAAGAAATCTCGGTTTCTGGAAGACTTACCCCATGTTGTGGTGATCCTTCTTTTACGCTTAGCACATCCACATCTTGTCTTTGTCTTGCAAGCGATGGTAATACTTTTTTTCTTAACTAGTCCTCATCTCCCTCCATATCGGTGGTGTCCAAAAGAAATTCTCAGACTACTTTAAAAACTTCATCACATCCTCTTCACTCTTGTGGTTTCCATAGAATTTTGGCATCAATTGGTAGTTCCTTGCACTCTTCGAAAGCAAGATTGGTACCCCTCGAGATTGAACCTTGGATCTCATTCCTTCCCTCATCGAACTAGTCGAACCACTAGTAGTCGTCGTATCTACTTCCTATAGCAAGTATGCTAACAGAGAAAACACACTAGGTAGATTAGTCCCAAAAAATCAAAACAAAGTCAATTACTCTACTAACTATTAAAGAACTAAAACTATACGATTAACAAACTAAAAAGGATTTCCGTAAAAGGCTGACTGTGTTCCCCTATGACGTAAAAATCATTTGTGAAAAACCTTTGTCGTAGTTACGCACCGACCCATGAATGAAAAGAACCGACACTATAAAACAAACTGCACGAATTTATAATACTTGTTCACATGGACCTCTTTGATAAATATTACGTATTTGTGAAAGATGAAATAAGCGAGGTGCAAGTAATTCATTAATTAAACAATAATATTGAGACACACGTTCAATATTGACTCACTCCCCACCGCATCACTTCCACGGATTTGCTTGCCATGAAGTATTATTTGCCTCATTATCTTACTTTTCTTCATTTATCATGTCCAACACTGTACATTATTCTACACCACCTTCACACACGAGTGATACACCACTTTCACTCACCTATATATACACTTTACATTTTCTTTTGACACATGGATCAATCGATAGAACTTCAGATTTACCAAGGGTATTCATGTTTACTATTCAATTCAAGGTTAATTGATCCGTAATAATTTATTATATTTTCACTTTGATATAATTATAATCGCATTATGAGTATTTAGCACCGTGTGACATAATTTGTCGTATTTTACACCATGAAATTGTGTTTTGGTCATTTATTATATTTTTAGGGATGGTGATCATGCACTTGGTATAGGTTAGATGTGTCTTCTCCGGGATGTTGTCACTCGACAAGCCTGATTTTCCATTTTTGATTTTTTCTTGATTTGGGTTTCTGTTTAATTAGACATAAATTGGTGATCCTGATTCATGAAAACAAAACAAAAATTAATGGAACCATTTATAACTTGGTCGATGTATAATTTGAATTTCGAGTCGTCGGCGTGTCGTTATTACTTATTATAGTGGTGAGTGTACACCCTAGTAACCCTAGCACTATAAATTTAGAAGTCTGGCTGCTCAAAGAAATCAGCAGACACCTTCTCAAGAAAAGAAAAAAAAATCAGCACACACTCACAGTCAAGACTCTGACAGAAACGAGAGAAAGCAGCCAAGAAGGTCTTTCTTTTTCCCCTCTTCCTCTCTTCATTTCTTATTCTTCTATCAAGTTCAATTGGTTTCCTGATCGCCATGCCATGGTTTGGTTATTAACGTTATATATGTATCATTTAATTTGTGTTTGTAACATTGGTGAATTTCCTAGCTGAATTTTGTTTGCTGGTTTGAAGATCGACATATATATCATTTTGTTCTCCATGTATGCAGCTAGATTTGCTCTCCAAATCCCCCAGTTGATCCTTGTTTCAAAATTAGTAAAATGGTTTGAAGAACGCCCTTGTTTTGTGGTCATGTTAATTTCAATTCCAATCTTGTTTGCTGTTTTTGAAGATCGAACGTATATATTATTTTGTTCTCCATTTATGCAGATTTTTTGCTATATAAACCTCAATTTATCCTTTTCTTACAATTGCTACTTTTCCTCAGGATCGATTATGTTGGAATCCCGCTTCCCAAATTTTTACAGGTTTTCAATGCAGATACCTGTACAAATGAACTGGTACAATTCTCTCTACAATTGGATCTTACTTCTAGTATTTAGTATTGAGATCTTGTTGTCTTGTTGATGATATCTGTTAGAGTTTAGGTGCTGGTTTTAATAGCTGAGAATTCAGAATTGAATATATATCATGGTAATTGTTGACTATTCTGTGATTAATAAAAGCTGGTTTTTTAATGCACCTCACAACGTGGTGCGTCGTGATGATATGTTTTAGTATAGACTAAACCCTAGAAGATCTAAAAAAATATATCTAAATTGTATCTACCAATAGTTACGTTGTGAGTGAATTCTTTTATTCGATCTGGTATGCAAAGGAATTAGAGGTGGCTCAAACCATTTGGCGGGCAAAAGAAAATTATAAAATGAGGTCCTTTCATTTTGAAAATGAATCTCTATGCCATTAATGAATCATTTTCCTTCTTCTAAATTTATTTGATCCGCGTTGTGAGATTGAAGTAAATTGTCTAATCAAATTCTTGTAGAAGTATGTTTTTTCCTGAACCTAAAAAAAAAAAAAACTACCTCAAGTGTTTGTATGACACATGCTCACCCAATTTACACTAATATGACGTGGTATTTTCTGTTATTTAGTAAAATCAAGTCTTGTTAATTTTATACTAGTATTCATTAGTTTTGCTGGAGTTTTTATAACCAAGATCTTTATTTCCTACTAGATAAAAAAAAAAAAAGCTGCCATTTTAATAAATAAGAAACACATTAATTTGATGAGTAAAATAATAAAAATATATTCTGAAAACAAACATGGCCAATAAATAGTACTTTCCGTTAGTTTATGTTGGATCTACATATTATTATTCTATAATATATGGCTATTTTAAACAAAAAAGAATATCGTAAGTTATGAACATCAATGATATACTTCTTTTCAGACATTATAACACTAATAAGGAATTAATTAAGTACAAAAATTTGGCCTTTTCAGAATATGAGGCCTCGGAATGGCACTGGCGGCTTCATATATTGAGCCACCTCCCAAAGGATGGTGTGATTAACATGTACTAGTATAATATATTTTGTCTTGTGTTGTGCGCTTGGGTCCATCTTATTTATGTATTCCTCTAAGTTATCTATTTTATGAGTAACATTTTCTCGAATTTTGAAACATCAGGATTCATCTACAGTTCTTCTGAATAACTCATAATTTTATTTTAATAGGAATTTCCACCTCACATCCAAGTCTCTTTACCGGAGACTAACACTACAAGACAAATCGGCAACACGTATTGGTATGGGCGAAAATTGGTGGTTCTTGGTTCTTCCTAGATGGAAAACTTTGTGCGGGACAATTTCTGTCAAGAAATATGACTTGTTGCGGTTCCAAAGACACGGGAAGGCTTATTTGACATCAAGCTTTATGGACTTAATTGTGATAAAAAAGAGTGGGTTACAATAAGCTTGGTGAGAGAGCACGAATTTGTAGCGTACATCCGCTTCATTATTTTCTAATATTACCTTTTGAACTATGATTTAATTTTATAATCATCTAATACTAACTAAATTTGCCATGACATTTTCAAAATCTTATGCTATAACATTATTCAGATCGGTCAACAACCAAGACGAAACAAAAGATTACATTGGTTGGCGATGATATTTTTTGAGGATTAGCTCCTAGGCACGAGGGATATATTTTGTGACAAAATTCACTGGAAGGATGAGTGAGTGGGTAAGTTATTGAATGACGCATGAGGATTTTATTTTAATAACATTATTATTGTAATTTGAGTGTTAGTTGAGAAACTAGAAATTAAAGTTGTGTTGATTCACATAACATGGTATCTTGACATTATGTATTGCGATTATCCCAGGACTTGGATGAGACATAAATATAGAACTTCCATCAAAGTTGAAACTTATTGATGATGAGGCGCACCTTCACTACCAACTACACAATGGTCCGATGGAAGGTCACTCTACAAAGGGGATGGAGCAAGTCGCTCAAATTAAATTGTATCAGTGAGCCAAATTTGCATCGGTGTGTTTGATAATGGAACTCGTCCTAAAGTAATGTGTGTCGACTTCTTACTGTAAACCATACGTAGCCTATAAAATTTTGTTAGGATGAGCTATTGTCTTGAACATGGTTTATAATCCTCCTTGGTGAATTCATTCAACTCAATTGGAAACTTTAATGGTAAATTTATTATAGTTTTCATATGTATGAACATATATGGAAAGTTATTGTTGGACTATTTTCATATTTTAGTAATATAGGAGTACTTTTGTGTATTGATATATTTATGTTATATTCCAAATAATCGCTCTAGTGTAATTACAACCTTATTTTATTTTTATGCACGAGTATAATAATCCGTTTCTAGAAAATTATTTTTGTATTCTAGCTCATAGTGTCGTATAAATATGGCTCTTACGATTGATGTATATAAACTTTACTTTTGTCAAAAACATTAAAAAAAAATGTAACCCATTGTATTAAATATGTGACACAAAATGGTAGAGGTCCCATAGTAGTGTATGATGGTGCAAAGCTGTCGTCTGAGTTAAGCACTAGTCAGAGTTTCCTACTACGAGGTAACAATTTGAATTTATAATTGCCTAGACCTTCTCTCAAAACAAAAGAGGGTAATGTAGTGAAAATTGATCTGGGTCTCTTATAGGAACAACAATTGTTATTACCTCAAACATAAAATACTTGATTTATCACTTATGGAATTGAAACGTAGCAAAGTAACAATGAACTAATTTACCAATATTCCTACGAAAAGAATTAACAAAGATACTTAAGCTTTCAAAACATATTGCGGAGACACGGGATATGTGGTAGTCAATCGAATAGATAGATAAAGATATCACATTCATACGACGTAAGGATTTGCAAATGGGTTGTCAATCTAATAAAATCCTACCAACTGTTACTATTATCATCTCAATAGAGCTTAATACAGACATATAGATAATCACGAGTACTTGTATTAATACTATTATTCTTAATCATTGATGTTTAACAAATCTCATGAGTCAACCAATCGAGTATCGATTAGATTTAGAAGATCAACTCTCATGTGAAATGTAATTCAATTCTATTTGTAAATTGCACATATAAAGCATATGCACGGTTATAATCATGTAGAAAATCTAACTCTAGCATATTCTTCATGTAGTAATTTTTTCATGACATTTTCAAAATGTTATGCTCTTGGTCAACTACCAAGACGAAACAAAAGATTACATTGGTTGGGCAGTGATATTTTTTACGAGGGATTAGCTCCTAGGCCTAAGGGTTTATATTTTGTGACAAAATTCAAATCTGGAAGGATGAATGAGTGGGTACGTTATTGGATGGCATTATGATTTTTTTAAATATTATTATTATTATTATTATTATTATTATTATTATTATTTGAGTGTTAGTCGAGAAACTAGAAAAGTTGTGTTGATTCGCATAACATATGGTATCTTGACATTATCTATTGTAGTTTATCCCTAAGGACTTGGATATGAAAAAATATTGAATTTCCAACAAAGTTGAAACTTATTGATTAGGCAAGGCACCTTCACTACCATGTACGCAATGGTATGATGGAAGGTCACTCTACAAAGGAGGATGGAGCAAGCTGCTAAAAATAAATTTTATCAGTGCAGGTCAGATTTGCATCGGTGTGTTTGATAATGAAACTCAACCTAAAAGTGTGTGTGTCAGCTTCTTACCTGTAAACCGGACGTAGCCTATAATATATTGTTAATATGAGCTATTGTCTTGAACATGTTTTATAATCCTCCTTGGTGAATTGAGTTGAACTCAATTTGAGACTTTTATGGTATAACTATTGTTTTCATGATGTGTATGAACATATATGGAAAGTTATTGTTGGACTTTTTTTTATATTTTAAAAATATATTTTAGGAGGATTTTTGTGTATTGCTATATTTTGGTTATATTCTAAATAATCGTTCTAATGTAATTACGACCTGATTTGATTTTTATGCACGTATTGAATGATTATAATAATCCGTTTCTAGAAAATTATTTTTGTTCCGAGCTCATAGTGTCGTATAAATATGGCTCTTACAATTGATGTAATATGTAAACTCGCTTTTTCCAAAACATAAAATATGTAACGCCTTGTATTAAATCTCTGACACAAAATGATAGAGGTCCCATAGAATGATGGTGCAAAAGTCGGCGTCTGAGTTAAGCACTGGTCAGAGTATCCTACTACAATGTAGAAGTTTGAATTTATAATTACTTAGACCTTCTCTCAAAACAAAACAGGGTAATGTAGTGAAAGTTGATCCCGGTCTCTGTCTAGGAACAACAATTATTACCTCAAACATAAAATACTTGATTTATCACTTATAGAATTTAAACAAAGCAAAGTAACATTGAACTAAATTACCAATATTCCTATGAAAAGAATTAACAAAGATACTTAAGCTTTTAAAATGCAGATGGAGACACGGGATATGTAGTGGTCATTTGAATAGTATAGATAAAGATATCACATTCATATGGCGTGCATAAGAATTTGCAAATAGGCGTAGTGGATTAATTATACGTCTAAGTGAATTCATTTTCTAAGAAAGGACTTAGTGGACTAATTGAAGGATTATGCCAAATTCAGATACCAGTATAAACTTGTGTTATTTACTTACTGCACTTATTCTTTCAGCAAGCTATTTGCCTATCTTCTTTATTTGACTACTTTCGTAGAAAACACACAACACTTAACAAAAGTCTTCCGCACTCTTATTATAAGTATTAGTGGCCCTTGTGTTTGTTGAGAAACATTGTTAGGCACAAAAAGTTTTTAAAGACCATTCAACATGACCTGAGAATGTATCTGCTCAATCTGATATTATACCTGAAGTGTCAATTACTGATAATGCAGAAATTACATCTGACACTACTGAGCATAGAATATCTTCAAGAACAAGAGCTCATCCAGCTCATTTGAATGTGTACAAGTATTCTCTTCCACCTTCTTTACATATTACTAATAATGATAATGCTACAGAGACTACTGATTCGACTGCTTTGTGTTCTTCTAATGTCAAGTATCATTATCCTATTAGTGATTATTTGTCTGTTGACCATTTATCCTCTACTCTAAAGTGTTTTACTACAAGTTAACTTATATACCTGAGCCTAAGAATATTAAAAGTGCAAATCAATTCCCTGAATGGAAACAAGCTATGGCTGAAGAGATTAAAGCTTTAGAGAAAAGTCATACATGGGAATTGGTTAATTTACCACCTGGTAAATATACTATTGACTGTAAATGGGTATATAAGGTCAAACTTAAATCTGATGGCACTTTAGAGAGATATAAGGCTAGATTAGTTGCTAAAGGTTATACTCAAGAGGAGGGACAGGATTATTATGAAACCTTTTTTCCTGTTGTCAAGTTAACTACTGTGAAGGTTTTGTTGGCTGTTGCAGTGAGCAGGAATTGGTATTTACACGAGCTGGATGTCAACAATGCTTTCTTGCATGGTGACATGCATGAAGAGGTTTATATATCTTCACCTCCAGGATATGACACTAAAGGACAGGTTTGCAGGCTTGTTAAAAGTCTTTATGGACTTAAACAAGCTAGTAGACAATGGTTTTGTAAACTAGCTGTTTCTTTACAAGCTTTTGTTTATATTCAATCTGCAGCTGACTTTTCTCTCTTTACTAAGTACAGTAATTATAATTTTACTGCTCTCTTAATTTATGTTGATGATATTATTCTTTCTGGAAATGATTTGGATGAGATTGTAGCAGTTAAACAATATCTACACCAACAGTTCACTATTAAAGATTTAGGTGAAAGGTCTTGTTTTAACTCAAAGAAAGTATACTTTAGATATCTTGACTTATATTGGTTATCTGGGAGCTAAACCTTCTAATACTCCTATGGATTCTACTTTGAAATTATCTAAAGATTAAGGTTCACCTCTCTCAGATCCTACTCAATACAGGAAATTGGTTGGTAGATTATTGTATTTAACTTTCACAAGGCCTGACATATCTTATACTGTCCAATGTTTAAGCCAATTCATGCAGCATCCTACTGATATTCATATGTCTGCAGCTCACAGGATACTTAGGTATCTCAAAGCAACACCTGGTGAAGGGCTTCTATATGCATCTACTAGTGATCTTAGCTTGAAAGGATATACAGATTCAGACTGGGCTGGATGTGCAGATACTAGGAGGATTGTTTCTAGTTTTGCTTTCTATATCTTGGAGACTCATTGGTGTCATGGAAATCAAAGAAGCAACAAGTTGTGTAGAGCTGCTTATGCATCCTGTGACGCTCAATGGATTCTTTTCATTCTTAAAGATCTCAAAGTTCATCATTCTCAGCCAGTCTTGTTATATACAGATAACAAGTTCACTTTTCATCTTGCCTATAACCCTATTCAGCATCAATGCACCAAACACATAGAACTTGATTGTTATCTTATAAGAGACAAGATAGTGAATGGTATGTTGAAGTTGATTCATATCAAGAAGGACTATCAAGCCGCTGATATCTATACCAAGCCTCTTGCCTTGCCATTATTTCAAAAGTTCAAATCCAAGATGAATATGATTAATATCCATATTCATCTTGAGGGAGGGTAACAAGAATGTTCAAGACATCAAAACTTGTGTTAAACAAGTTTTGATACTCAACTACAATTATTAAAGAGTTGATTGCATTTATCAAGGAAAGGTGGTGAACTCAATTGAAGACACTCAAGACCACAAGGACTGCCGTGCAAAGTTTGTCAACTAACTAGTTTTTAGTGCTGTACAGTTGGCTTCTATCTTGTACTCTCTCTATTAGATGTTAGTTATAAATACTAATTAGAGAGATCAGTTTACTACTTCTTCTTCTACAATTTTTCCGTTGGATTCTCTGTAACTTTTCCATTCGATTCAATTCGTTATATACAATTTGGTTTCGATTTTATGGAATTGTGAGAATTCTTATACATAGATAACCTAAAATGATCTTATAATTACTATATGTATTTCGTGGAAAAGAAGGAGATTAAAAACAGCAACAAGATGAAAAGATTAATTCAATTATAATTATTTATTTATAAATTACTAGCATAAGAAATCTCGGTTTCTCTGGTAAGACTTACCCCATGTTGTCGGTGATCCTTCTTTTACGCTTAGCACATCCACATCTTGTCTTTGTCTTGCAAGCGATGGTAATACTTTTTTTCTTAACTAGTCCCACTCATCTCCCTCCATATCGTAGTGTCCAAAAGAAATTCTCAAAGACTACTTTAAAAACTTCATCACATCCTCTTCACTCTTCGTGGTTTCCATAGAATTTTGGCATCAATTGGTAGTTCCTTGCACTCTTCAAAGCAAGATTGGTACCCTCGAGATTGAACCTTGGATCTCATTCCTTCCTCATCGAACTAGTCGAACCACTAGTCGTCGTATCTACTTCCTATAGAAAGTATGCTAACAGAGAAAACACACTAGGTAGATTAGTCCCAAAAAAATCAAAACAAAGTCAATTACTCTACTAACTATTAAAGAACTAAAAACTATACGATTAACAAACTAAAAAGGATTTCCGTAAAAGGCACAGTACAAGGTGTTCCCCTGCAGCGGCGTAAAAAATCTGTTTGTGCAAAACCGTTGTCCGAGTTAAGCACCGACCCATGCATGAAAAGAACCGACACTATAAAACAAACTGCACGAATTTATAATACTTGTTCACAATGGACCTCTTTGATAAATATTACGTATTTGTGAAAGATGAAATAAGCAGGCCGGTGCAAGTAATCCATTAATTAAACAATAATATTGAGACACACGTTCAATATTGACTCACTCCCCACCGCCTCACTTCCACGGATTTGCTTGCCATGAAGTATTATTTGCCTCATTATCTTACTTTTCTTCATTTATCATGTCCCACACACTGTACATTATTCTACACCACCTTCACACACGAGTGATACACACCACTTTCACTCACCTATATATACACTTTACATTTTCTTTTGACACATGGATCAATCGATAGGAACTTCAGATTTACCAAGGGTATTCATGTTTACTATTCAATTCGAAGGTTAATTCGATCCGTAATAATTTATTATATTTTCACTTTGATATAATTATAATCGCGTATGAGTATTTAGCGCCCGTGTGACATCATTTGTACGTATTTTACACCATGAAATTGTGTTTTGGTCATTTATTATATTTTTAGGGATGGTGATCATGCACTTGGTATAGGTTAGATGTGTCTTCTCCGGGATGTTGTCACTCGACAAGCCTGATTTTCCATTTTTGATTTTTTCTTGATTTGGGTTTCTGTTTAATTAGAGATAAATTGGTGATCCTGATTCATGAAAACAAAACAAAAATTTATAACTTGGTCGATGTATAATTTGAATTTCGAGTCGTCCCGACGTAATCGTTATTACTTATTATAGTGGTGACTGGTGAGTGTACACCCTAGTAACCTTAGCACTTTAAATTTAGAAGTCTGGCTGCTCAAAGAAATCAGCAGACACCTTCTCGAGGAAAGAAAAAGAAATCAGCACACACTCACGGTCAATACTCTGACAGAAACGAGAGAAAGCAGCCAAGAAGGTCTTTCTTTTTCCCCTGTTCCTCTCTTCATTTCTTATTCTTCTATCAAGTTCAATTGGTTTCCTGACCGCCATGCCATGGTTTGGTTATTAACGTTCTATATGTATCACTTAATTTGTGTTTGTAACATTGGTGAATTTCCTAGCTGAATTTTGTTTGCTGGTTTGAAGATCGACATATATATCATTTTGTTCTCCATGTATGCAGCTAGATTTGCTCTCCAAATCCCCCAGTTGATCCTAGTTTCAAAATTAGTAAAATGGTTTGAAACGCCCTTGTCTTGTGGTCATGTTAATTTCAATTCCAATCTTGTTTGCTGTTTTTGAATATCGAACGTATATATTATTTTGTTCTCCATTTATGCAGATTTTTCGCTATATAAACCTCAATTTATCCTTTTCTTAAAATTGCTACTTTTCCTCAGGATCGACTATGTTGGAATCCCGCTTCCCAAATTTTTACCGGTTTTTCAATGCAGATACCTGTACAAATGAACTGGTACAATTTCTCTCTACAATTGGATCTTACTTCTAGCATTTAGTATTGAGATCTTGTTGTCTTGTTGATGATATCTGTTAGAGGTTAGGTGCTGGTTTTAATAGCTGATCATTCAGAATTGAATATATTCAAGGTAATTGTTGACTATTCTATGATTAATAAAAGCTGGTTTTTTAATGCACCTCACAACGTGGTGCGTCGTGATGATATGTTTTAGTATAGACTAAACCCTAGAAGATCTAAAAAAATATATCTAAATTGTATCTACCGATAGTTATGTTGTGAGTGAATTCTTTTATTCGATCTTGTATGCAAAGGAATTAGAGGTGGCTCAAACCATTTGGCGGGCAAAAGAAAATTATAAAATGAGGTCCTTTCATTTTGAAAAATGAATCTCTATGCCATAAATTCCTTCTTCTAAATTTATTTGATCTGCGTTGTGAGATTGAAGTAAATTGTCTAATCAAATTCTTGTAGAAGTATGTTTTTTCCTGAACCTATAAAAAAAAAACCACCTCAAGTGTTTGTATGACACATGCTCACCCAATTTACACTAATATGATGTGGTATTTTCTGTTATTTAGTAAAATCAAGTCTTGTTAATTTTATACTAGTATTCATTAGTTTTGCTGGAGTTTTTATAACCAAGATCTTTATTTCCTACTAGATAAAAAAAAAAAAAAACCTGGCATTTTAACAAATAAGAAACACATTAATTTGATGTGTAAAATAATAAAAATATATGCTGAAAACAAACATGGCCAATAAATAGTACTCTCCATTAGTTTATGTTGGATCTGCATATTATTATTCTATAATATATGGCTATTTTAAACAAAAAAGAATATCGTAAGTTATGAACATCAATGATATACTTCTTTTCAGACATTATAACACTAATAAGGAGTTAAGTACAAAAAATTGGCCTTTTTCGTAATATGAGGCCTCGAATGGCACAAAGCGGTTTATATCTCGAGCCACCTCCCAAAGGATGGTGTGATTAACATGTACTAGTATAATATATTTTGTCTTGTGTTGTGCGCTTGGGTCCATCTTATTTTAGGTACATCCCACTTCATTATTTTCTACTATTACCTTTTTCGGAGCCTATGATTTAATTTTATAATCATCTAATACTAAGTAAATTTGTCATGACATTTTCAAAATCTTATGCTATAACATTATTCAGATATCTATCAACAACCAAGACGAAACAAAAGATTACATTGGTTGGGCGATGATATTTTTGACGAGGGATTAGCTCCTAGGCCTGAGGGCATATATTTTGTGACAAAATTCAATTTGGAAGGATGAGTGAGTGGGTGTTATTGGACGGCATGAGGATTTTTTTTTAATAACATTATTATTGTAATTTGAGTGTTAGTTGAGAAACTAGAAATTAAAGTTGTGTTGATTCACATAACATGGTATCTTGACATTATGTATTGCAGATTATCCCTAAGGACTTGGATACAGACATAAATATAGAACTTCCATCAAAGTTGAAACTTATTGATGAGGCAGGGCGCACCTTCACTACCAACTACACACAATGGTCTGATGGAAGGTCACTCTACAAAGGGGGATGGAGCAAGCTGCTCAAATTAAATTGTATCGGTCAAGCTAAATTTGCATCGGTGTGTTTGATAATAGAACTCGTCCTAAAAGTGTGCGTACTTCTTACCGTAACCGCACGTAGCCTATACTATTTTGTTAGGATGAGCTATTGTCTTGGACATGTTTTATAATCCTCCTTGGTGAATTAAGTTCAACTCAATTTGAAACTTTAATGGTAAAACTATTATTGTTTTCATGATATGCATGAACATATATGGAATGTTTTCATATTTTAGTAATATAGGAGTACTTTTGTGTATTGATATATTTATGTTATATTCCAAATAATCGTTCTAGTGTAATTACAACCTTATTTTATTTTTATGCACGTAGTATAATAATCCGTTTCTAGAAAATTATTTTTGTATTCTAGCTCATAGTGTCGTATAAATATGGCTCTTACGATTGATGTATATAAACTTTACTTTTGTCAAAAACACAAAAAAAAAAAAAAAAAAATTTCACCCATTGTATTAAATCAGGACACAAAATGGTAGAGGTCCCATAGAAGTGTATGATGGTGCAAAGGCGCCCTCGAAAGTTAAGCACTAGTCAGAGTTTCCTACTACGACGTAACAATTTGAATTTATAATTGCCTAGACCTTCTCTCAAAACAAAACAGGGTAATGTAGTGAAAGTTGATCCGGGTGTCGGTCTCTTATAGGAACAACAATTGTTATTACCTCAAACATAAAATACTTGATTTATCACTTATGGAACTGAAACGTAGCAAAGTAACAATTAACTAATTTACCAATATTCCTCTGAAAAGAATTAACAAAGATACTTAAGCTTTCAAAACATATTGCGGAGACACGGATATGTGGTAGTCAATCTAATAGATAGATAAAGATATCACATTCATATGACGTGAGTATGGATTTGCTAATGGGTTGTCAATCTAATCACATCCTACCAACTTGTTACTATTATAATCTCTATAGAGCTTAATACAGACATATAGATAATCACGAGTACTTGTATTAATACTATTATTCTTAATCATTGATGTTTAACAAATCTCATGAGTCAACCAATCGAGTATCGATTAGATTTAGAAGATCAACTCTCATGTGAAATGTAATTCAATTCTATTTGTAAATTGCACATATAAAGCATATGCACGGTTATAATCATGTAGAAAATCTAACTCTAGCATATTCTTCATGTAGTAATTTTTTCATGACATTTTCAAAATGTTATGCTCTTGGTCAACTACCAAGACGAAACAAAAGATTACATTGGTTGGGCAGTGATATTTTTTACGAGGGATTAGCTCCTAGACCTAAGGGTTTATATTTTGTGACAAAATTCAAATCTGGAAGGATGAATGAGTGGGTACGTTATTGGATGGCATTATGATTTTTTTAAATATTATTATTATTATTATTATTATTATTATTATTATTATTATTATTATTATTATTGTAATTTGAGTGTTAGTTGAGAAACTAGAAAAGTTGTGTTGATTCGCATAACATATGGTATCTTGACATTATCTATTGTAGTTTATCCCTAAGGACTTGGATACAGACAAAAATATTGAATTTCCAACAAAGTTGAAACTTATTGATTAGGCAAGGCGCACCTTCACTACCATGTACACGCAATGGTATGATGGAAGGTCACTCTACAAAGGAGGATGGAGCAAGCTGATCAAAATAAATTTTATCAGTGCAGGTCAGATTTGCATCGGTGTGTTTGATAATGAAACTCGACCTAAAAGTGTGTGTGTCAGCTTCTTACCTGTAAATCGGACGTAGCCTATAATATATTGTTAATATGAGCTATTGTCTTGAACATGTTTTATAATCCTCCTTGGTGAATTGAGTTCAACTCAATTTGAGACTTTTATGGTATAACTATTGTTTTCATGATGTGTATGAACATATATGGAAAGTTATTGTTGGACTTTTTTTATATTTTAGTAATATATTTTAGGAGGACTTTTGTGTATTGCTATATTTTGGTTATATTCTAAATAATCGTTCTAAAGTAATTACGACCTGATTTGATTTTTATGCACGTATTAAATGATTATAATAATCCGTTTCTGGAAAATTATTTTTGTTTCGAGCTCATAGTGTCGTATAAATATGGCTCTTACAATTGATGTAATATGTAAACTCTGCTTTTTTCCAAAACATAAAATATGTAACGCCTTGTATTAAATCTCTGACACAAAATGATAGAGGTCCCATAGAATGATGGTGCAAAAGTCGGCGTCTGAGTTAAGCACTGGTCAGAGTATCCTACTACAATGTAGAAGTTTGAATTTATAATTACTTAGACCTTCTCTCAAAACAAAACAGGGTAATGTAGTGAAAGTTGATCCCGGTCTCTGTCTAGGAACAACAATTATTACCTCAAACATAAAATACTTGATTTATCACTTATAGAATTTAAACGTAGCAAAGTAACATTGAACTAAATTACCAATATTCCTACGAAAAGAATTAACAAAGATACTTAAGCTTTTAAAACAGACTGCGGAGACACGGGATATGTAGTGGTCAGTTGAATAGTATAGATAAAGATATCACATTCATATGGCGTGCATAAGGATTTGCAAATAGGCGTAGTGGATTAATTATATGTCTAAGTGAATTCATGTTCTAAGAAAGGACTTAGTGGACTAATTGAAGGATTATGTCAAATTCAGATACCACTATAAATTTGTGTTATTTACTTACTGCACTTATTCTTTCAGCAAGCTATTTGCCTATCTTCTTTATTTGACTACTTTCCAGAGAAAAACACACAACAACAAAAGTCTTCCGCACTCTTATTATAAGTATTAGTGGCCCTTGTGTTTGTTGAGAAACATTGTTAGGCACAAAAAGTTTTTAAAGACCATTCAACATCACCTGAGAATGTATTTGCTCAATCTGATATTATACCTGAAGTGTCAATTACTGATAATGAAGAAATTACATCTGACACTATTGAGCATAGAAGATCTTCAAGAACAAGAGCTCATCCAGCTCATTTGAATGTGTACAAGTATTCTCTTCCACCTTCTTTACATATTACAAATAATGATAATGCTACAGAGACTACTGATTCGACTGCTTTGTGTTCTTCTAATGTCAAGTATCATTATCCTATTAGTGATTATTTGTCTGTTGAGCATTTATCCTCTACTCTAAAGTGTTTTACTACAAGTTTAACTTATATACCTGAGCCTAAGAATATTAAAAGTGCAAATCAATTCCCTGAATGGAAACAAGCTATGGCTGAAGAGATTAAAGCTTTAGAGAAAAGTCATACATGGGAATTGGTTAATTTACCACCTAGTAAATATACTATTGACTGTAAATGGGTATATAAGGTCAAACTTAAATCTGATGGCACTTTAGAGAGATATAAGGCTAGATTAGTTGCTAAAGGTAATACTCAAGAGGAGGGATAGGATTATTATGAAACCTTTTTTCCTGTTGTCAAGTTAACTACTGTGAAGGTTTTGTTGGTCATTGCAAAGGAGTCGAATTGGTATTTACACGAGCTGGATGTCAACAATGCTTTCTTGCATGGTGACTTGCATGAAGAGGTTTATATATCTTCACCTCCATGATATGACACTAAAGGACAGGTTTGCAGGCTTGTTAAAAGTCTTTATGGACTTAAACAAGCTAGTAGACAATGGTTTTGTAACTAGCTGTTTCTTTACAAGCTTTTGGTTATATTCAATCTGCAGCTGACTTTTCTCTCTTTACTAAGTACAGTAATTATAATTTTACCGCTCTCTTAATTTATGTTGATGATATTATTCTTTCTGGAAATGATTTGGATGAGATTGTAGCAGTTAAACAATATCTACACCAACAGTTCACTATTAAAGATTTAGGTGAAAGGTCTTGTTTTAACTCAAAGAAAGTATACTTTAGATATCTTGACTTATATTGGTTTTCTGGGAGCTAAACCTTCTAATACTCCTATGGATTCTACTTTGAAATTATCTAAAGATTAAGGTTCACCTCTCTCAGATCCTACTCAATACAGGAAATTGGTTGGTAGATTATTGTATTTAATCGTCACAAGGCCCGATATATCTTATATCGTCTAATGTTTAAGCTAATTCATGCAAAGATCCTCGATATTCAGTATGTCATTTCACAGATACTTAGGTATCTCAAAGCAACACCGTGAAGGGCTTCTATATGCATCTACTAGTGATCTTAGCTTGAAAGGATATACAGATTCGATGGGCTGGATGTGCGATACTAGGGCGTGTTTCGGTTTTGCTTTCTATATCTTGGAGACTCATTGGTGTCATGGAAATCAAAGAAGCAACCAACAGGTCAAGAAGCTCTGTAAGCGAGTACAGAGTCACGCTAATGCATCCCGTGGCTTCAATGGATTCTTTTCATTCTTAAAGATCTCAAAGTTGATCATTCTCAAATTTTATTATATACGTATAACAAGTCCACTTTTCATCTTGCCTATAACCCTATTCAAAGATCAATGCACCAAACACATAGAACTTGATTGTCATCTTATAAGAGACAAGATAGTGAATGGTATGTTGAAGTTGATTCATATCAAGAAGGACTATCAAGTCATTGATATCTATACCAAGCCTCTTGCCTTGCCATTATTTCAAAAGTTCAAATCCAAGATGAATATGATTAATATCCATATTCATCTTGAGGGAGGGTAACAAGAATGTTCAAGACATCAAAACTTGTGTTAAACATGTTTTGATACTCAACTACAATTATTAAAGAGTTGATTGCATTTATCAAGGAAAGGTGGTGAACTCAATTGAAGACACTCAAGACCACAAGGACTGCCGTGCAAAGTTTGTCAACTAACTAGTTTTTAGTGTTGTACAGTTGGCTTCCTATCTTGTACTCTCTCTATTAGATATTAGTTATAAATACTAATTAGAGAGACTGCTTACTACTTCTTCTTCTACAATTTTTCCGTAGGATTCTCTCAGAACTTTTCCATTCGATTCAATTCGGTTATATACAATTTGGTTTCGATTTTATGGAATTGTGAGAATTCTTATACATACATAACCTAAAATGATCTTATAATTACTATATGTATTTCGTGGAAAAAGAAGGGAGATTAAAAAAACAACAACAAGATGAAAAGATTAATTCAATTATAATTATTTATTTATATTATTAGCATAAGAAATCTCGAGTTTCTACAGAAGACTTACCCCATGTTGTCGGTGATCCTTCTTTTACGCCAAAGACATCCATTGTTTGAATTTCTTCCCAGAACTTCTCTCGTTTCTCCCCATGGTTAGCGGGAGCAAGATTCACGCCAATAGCGTGTACTTCAACTCCAAAGAATAGACATCTTCAATACGTAATCAAAGTCTTAAGTTGTTGGTTGTAGAGAGTGGGTGTATGAAGATGGTGAATGTAACAAAATGTAATAAAGAATCATTGAAAGTAGGGTTGGCCTCGGTCCTTAAGACTTTGATTGCCCCGCCTGTGCCAACGGTTTGCTTAGCAATCACCTCCCAAGATAGAACAACAGAGTTAGTATTCAAGCACCTAATCGTTAAGTCGTTTAACATGGCAAGATATAAAGTTCGGGCTTTTTAGAGAGTAAGAGAGAAGAAAGAAGGATTTGATTTCTGTGTGTTGAAAATCTGAATCTGGGGGTCTATTTATAATTTCGAAGAGTTGCGAACAGGTCCCTACAGAAATAAAAATTCAAACGGACACATCTATTTGAATTTTCCCATTCGCTACATCCCTCGCGAATGGACAGATCCGTTTTAAGCTCCAAACCAAACAGACGCGATCATGGGCTTTTCTTTTGACTCTCTATTGGGATTAACCAAACACAATATGTTTCTGGCCCAAAAAGATTACAATCAACTTAAGACCACGACCCGCGAACCGTGACCCGGGCCCGGTGGAGCTAATGGCCAGATGGTCCAAAGGATGGAGCCATCTAGCTCCTCCCCCTTCCAAAACCATGGGTGCCCCTTGGGGCCCAAACTATTAAGCAAGTCTTGGACTTATAACTAGTTCCTTCTTTCTCAATTTTAGCCATGGGACTTCTCCCATTTCCAACTCTTCGCATTCCACATTTAATGCACCAACCAACACTTGAGCTTAAATTACTCTTTTACCTTTCAATTAATTTTAGTAATTCTTTCTCAAGTGCAATCTACTACTATAGTAGATTATTCACGTTAAAAGAAAATGTCATTTCCAACGTGTGGGGCCCCTTTGGTTTAGGTGCAAAAATATGGACTAGCCTCATTGTAGACTAAAATTCTAACAGTGACCATGCCTGCTTCTTTCATTAGCCATATATTATCATTCAACATTTAGTAATTAGTACCAGTGTGGTTTGCAGTGTTGATTGGTGGAGAAATTTAATGTGAGAATAGTGTGACCTTATGCGTGTTTAATCGATCACTTTTCAATGACATGTTTGCTTGATTTTCTATACTTCTTGGCTGTTGCAAATCATTATATGGTGTATTATGATCTTGATATATATATATGTGTGTGTGTGTGTGTGTGTGTGTGTGCATGTGTGTGTGTGTGTGTGTGTGTGTGTGTGTGTGTGTTTGTATGTATGTATGTATGTATGTATGTATGTATGTATGATGTTATGCACACACATTAGACCATACATTCATAAGTTGAGTTTAAGAGCATGAATTCACGTTAATAATAAGATTTAAGTCAAGAAAGATTTTCAAGTCATGTCAAGAATGTGCGAGTAAGGTCTCCCTAGCAAATCGTGGCCAACCAAGTTAAGCGGTCACCATCGGCTAGGCAACTAGCAAATCGTGGATATTCATGTTAAGCGGTCACCATCGGCTCGGCAACTAGCAAATCATGGCTATTCAAGTTAAGCGGTCACCATCGGCTAGGCAACTAGCAAATTGTGGCTATCCATGTTAAGCGGTCACCATCGGCTGGAGATGTACCTTACGATGCCAAGTGAGCTCACGATCAAGTTAATTTTCAAGTTATGTTTAAGAGTAAAGTTTAAGAATGTTTTTCAAGAAGTTCAAGTTCAAGATCAAGTGTTAAAAGTTAAGTCAAATCTTAAGTTGCATTGCATTAAGCAATAAAAGACATGAAGATAGAACTTTAAGTCATGGCACGTGAATGGAATTTGCTCAGTCAAGTGATCACGATCAACCTTCCTAAAATTATCAATTTTAGGTACTTCAGTCGAACCGATCGGAGTGGCGAGTGTTGTCGGAGTTGATCGTGACGTGAAGATATTTAATATATTTAAATTTCATTATTTCAAAGACTTTGTAATGTTGTAAGAATTTAGCTATTTATAGTTCCGCCGCATATTTTACAAGTTCAAGAATTATTTTCATGAATTTTCAGGTCAAGTCTTTGGACACTCAAGCCGCCGAACTACATTTTATATTTTAACAAGTCAAGTTCGTTGAATTTTCAAGCTCATGAACTAGCGCGAGTCCTATTTTCCTTAGTTCGTAAAATTCAGGGCGCTACAATAAATGTATTAATATAATTTTCTAAAAGAGTTAGATGCTTTACTTAAATATTTTTAGAATAACAATAATTCATATTTTCAGAACCCATTTGCCTGCAATAGTTTTGATAATTTTTTGTATTATTATTATAAAATTTGATAATATCACTACAATAATTTTTTTATTTATATAGTTATTTTTCAATTTAGTAAAGCTATTATATATTTATATTTATTTTAATTTTCACATATTTCTATTTTTGTTCATTTTATTATAATTTATTATTAGTTTTAATAATTTTAAATTAATCTTATTGCTCTTGATTCCAAAAAAAATTATTGTGAATTTTTAACACTTGTATGCTTAAAAAAGCAAATTCACCAAATTCACTTGCACACATGGAGAGTGTAATACACACACAATTATTGGACAAGTGTGCATATTATTAAAGAACATAAGTTAATTACATACGTGCAATTTCAAGAACATAAGGTACACCACTGCATATTTCGAAGAACATATGGTACATTTGTGCATTTCACCCTACGCTTCTTTGGTCTCATTGGACTCTTTTATTTTGTCCGCCATTCGGATCTTTTTCCATTTTTTTTGTCCGTCATTGGATCTTTTATTGTCCTATTAGGGATATTTTAGATTGTGCATACTCCTTTTGCAACCGTCCCCAAGTTATTAAGATTTTGAGGGTAATACCACCGTAGATGGCTCTCATGTAAACAAGAACATACCCAGCATGAATTCCATCAAAGTTACCATGCGGATTAATATCCGCACAATTCACAACATAAAAATTAGAGAACAACTCATACGCAATTACATCTTATAAGAGGTAGCAAGATAACAATACATAACAAGATGATTTTAATCCGAACATGTCAAATAACATCATGAGGCATCATAAATTGTTCTACAAGTCCCCCGGTTCAAAAACCTATTCGAATAATAGTGTTTGGAAAAAATCTCACAATCCTTACTCTAACTCCATTAAAAAAATGCTAAGCATAGAACGACTAAAGAGGAAAAGTGGTAACAAATGGCTAACAGAGGTTTGAAGTTGGATAAGTGTAGAAATAGGATAGTCTATGGACTATGGCTTACAACTGATGGCCTTTGTCAAATTCGTGAGTCGAACAACGCACATGCATGAAATTCACACATATGTCTATTGAGGTAACTGTACTTACATGCAATGTGGACTACCAATACACCGGGCTCGACTCACACGTAAGATGAATTAGTGCAATTGTCAACAACCAAAAGTTACTAAGACGTGGTTACCCAAGTAATTAGCGACTAACTAGTTTGTCTCAAGCAGTAGCAGTCTCCCCTCACAACACGCTAATTGACTCGACTCAAAAATAGAAAAAAATTTACTTGGATTTTTTTTATATGGTCTGACAAACCATAAACAAAAAGAAACTCTATAAAGCAACAAATAATTTTAAATGTACGATGCAATAAATGTAAAATAAACGTGCTATGCAAAAACGAAAAATAAAACGTGAATGCATGCAGTGCAATGCAATGCTAATCTATAAAAAGATAAAACATGAAGACTCAAGACCACACAGTTATAAATCAAAGTTTACTGCAAATTACCGAATACCTCCTCCCAAACCTATACGAGTGCTAGTCCCTTAGCGCAAGAGTATAAAGAGAAAAATAAAGGTAAATTGTAGAAAAGTGACACTTCCTTGAGGGTATGTAGTCTTGTCTTTGATATTACTTAGAACAGTTGAATCACGAGATTACCCAACGGGCACCTACACTCTCTCTTCCATTCCCCAATAATATCCGCGAAAGCCTCTTAGGCGAAAGGTGTTCTTGCTCCTCCAAACTCATTGTGGTCATGCAATCAACTCCATCTTACCTACACGGAGCGGTAATAAAGCTTGGAAAATCTAGGTAACGGCTTCCGCGTTTACTAGCATCCATAATTGATCGTCGAATGATTTCCCCCGCATTGTTATAGTTATTACTTTGAATATATTCAATCGTGAAAAGTTGCTTGCTAGTTACTTTATCGGAATTGTTGGTTTAAGCCTCAATTGCACAAAAACAGCCAATAAATGTCCCCAAAGATCCAACCACCTCTTTGGTATCTCATTCATATATGTGATATCCATCGTGCTTCTTCCTACAAACTCTTGCTATAGAACATTCTCCAAAACTCATTCCCTGATTATAGGTGAATGATATAATCCCATCAACCTCAATTCCAAAGAACTTATTGATCCATGATGTGTATACATCAACTTCATATCCTCGGACATTCACAACATTCACCTCTCCTCCTTCAAGCTCAAGGTTCTTGACTTCTTGTAAAACTATCGCACCACGATTGCATTGTATCCTTCCGCCTGCCTAGTAATCAAGGCCCATTCACGCCTTTCCATCATCTCATCAAACCGAAAAGTGTAGCTATTAAGTCTATATCTAAAACCCCTCTCGATAAGCTTTCCACACTTGTATCGATACAAGATTGGTACGCTGTTCCATACAAGAACACAAGAAGAATTGATCGCTCCTACCATTGGAAAGCTTGAAAATTGTGATTGGTTAGAGAGAACGGTATGTTTTGCTATAGAAGAACAATGTTTAGGATACATAATTTCGTTTAATGGTGTTAGTGTATATATATGGATGAAAGCAAGAAGGTAGAAATCCAATTGGATTAGAAAAGAGAGCTCGAAAAAGGTAAGATTTCCAAAATTTATGATTAGGTCGCCAATGAAGCTTCGCTCCTCGCTGGCGAAGCCTGCTTTTCAAATATTCAAGTCTCTGCCATGTTGGCGCTGCAGCGAGCAGTTCCCTTTCAGCTCACTTTCTTCCTTTCCTTTCCGCTTTCCTTCCAATCTTTCCTCGATCTAATGACAATTAATCTTTTGCTAAAAATAGGTTAGCGTAAACAAAATGTTGGTCCAGATACCGGAAAAGTAAAACACAAGAGGGGGGGGGGGGTGTGTGAATAGTCTTTTAAAACTTTTGTCGATAAAAAATGTTTCTCAGATATCTGAATGGATATCTGATACTTAGAATCAGAGTGCGGAAGACTTAATAAAGATAAGTGTAGAAACAGTTAATAAGTGTGTGTGTGTTCAAGTATAAATACGTAAATGTAAATGACACAGAAGTATAGTGGTATCCTGAGGTGGCGAATCCTCCAACTAATCCACTTCGTCTATCGAGACCTAGAATTCACTAGAATGTATAATTGAGATAACCTTACAAAAATCCTATTCTAAGATTCTGAACAATTGGTTCCCAACCAAATGTTCCCCCTGAGTTGTTCCGTAGCTTCTTCAGCCAAGTACTTCCTATACTCAGAAACCTTTGAGTTGTTCCCTAGCTTCCCAAGCTAAGTACTTCCTATACTCAAAACTTTGAGTTATTCCTTAGTTTCCCAAATCAAGTACTTCCTATACCCGAACCTTGGAGTTATTCCCCATTTTTCAACTAAGTACTTCTGCATCTACGCGGTTTTGGTGTTGGTTTCGTTTGAGTTGTCGATGAGCGCCTTAATAACTTTTCGCTTATTCAGATAGCTCGTGAACTGTTACTTAATACACTTTACAGCGTATGGTATCTAGTTCGATTTTACTGACCCAAGTCTTATGATATCTGTTCAAGAGAATGAATCTCAGATAGTTGATCTTTTGATTCAACTCCTTCACAGATAGCTTTGCTTGTTTAGGATCAGGACACTTAGAACTTCAGTGTTTACTCAAGATCACAAGCTTTAGTCGCAACAGAAAGCTTTGATAATAAGTAAGTTGCTTTGAGAGAGTAGGATGTTCAGAGTTCTATGTTTCAGCGTATGCAATGTGTGTGTCTCTCAAGCTGTCTAAGTGTTGATATTTATAGATGAATTTGAGTACCGTTTGAATAGTATCCGTTAGGCTCAAATTCGAACTATCGATATCTGTGTGTATAATCAGAAGTGTTTTGTCTTCTTCTCGGTTGCCGCTGCTTTTACTCGTACATCTCTCGTCTGCGGCATTAAATGCATCAGACTATACTTTTTTCTCGTAGTGTCAACTAAACTATGCTTTGTATCGTAGACTAGACTTGTTGTCCGATTCTTTGCACGCCCTTATCTTCATTCTTCGATACCACTTGTATTTATTGAAACAACTTTGTTTGCAATATATGTTTCTCTTCGTAAACGTGGTTAATGCTCAAGGTATCGAGAATTGATATCTGTGGACACTTTCCTTGTTTTCGATATGTATCTCATTTCTCGATATCTCTTGTGACACAGCTTGTTTGAAATCGTTCGGCTACAAGATATCCGCTAAGATATCTCAATAACATTTAGTAATCTTGTGCGCTTTTCTTCAAATCTTCAAAAGTTGTCGAGCTCGCTTGGATGTCTTCTTCGTCTTCTTCATAAAATAAAATTACATTTTGAGACCTAACATCCTATACAAGATTAGCTAGACTATCATACTTAGTGGGTTTCTTTACAATGTTCAAGTGAACCAAGAGTACTAATCACCTTTCCGAGACTAAGATAAGTCATCATGTTGTCAACAAAATCTAAACAGATATTCTAACAAAATATCTAACAAATTTCCATTTTGATCACCAACGATGACTATCTTCCCTATTACAACTGATGAGGAAACAATCCAACACTTAATCAAATTTTTCAAAATCATATAATTATGCGTAGTAGACATCAACCAAATCACAAGGTGTGATCTTCATGACAAGTTATCTTTTATAAAAACACTATCTGAGAGTAAGTTCTTCAGATAAGTCGCAACTAAGGAATACAGATAACTTTAATACATGATACAGTTAAGCTCAGTCAGCAAAAATACAAAAACTACATAGTAAATTACGACAACAGGAGTAACCAAGATCCAAGAAAACATCCTAAAGAACTAGTCTTCAAGTCTTCAATCTTCAAGTCTTCAACAAAATTTCTATGGATCAGTCTGCAAATTTCCTATCTCCAAACCTTTTTATGTCATCAGAATAATCATAAAGAAGAGTTCTGACAAGCATCTCTGTGTCTCCGCAAATCCACGACTTCTTTGTAGGTTTTGCAGGATTTTCTTCGTAAAATGCTTGACCCATAGGTACTTTCCCCACTTCCGTGCATGCTCTATTCTCGATATCCTAAAGCTTGAAGTATTCATAGATAATCTTCATATATCCGATGTCACCTTGTATTGATCTTCCGCCGATAGAACGACTCATGTGGTTCCACAGAAGTCTTGGTCTTGTGCTGCTCGTGATATTCGTAATCTTGTGCACATCATCCGCTTTCCATATGGACAATCATCGAGACGCCCTTCTTCATGGCTTCAGCCTTCGACAACTTCAAAATCCAACCATGCTTTGATGTGATTGGTGTTGATCAAGGTAGTTTATTCTTTCTCCATGCCATAAGTCGCTTTGAGGATTGGTTCGAAATCTTGAATTTACCAATAGATGCTTAAGTTCCGTAATCCAATAGCCATTTTTCTCGATTGATGCACCAGAGAGAGGAATCATTGTCATACTTCACATACTCAATTTTCGCTTCTTCCGCCCGAGTGGAAGTCGACTTTGTCTTTGCTCACTCTCACTGCTCCTTTTCTCGCCTTGAATTCTCTTTGGGGTTGTTGTTGAAGAACTACCACCGGATAGACTTGGTATTTCCAGAGGGTGTTTTAGTCGCTAGTGGCTTTGCGCATGGGCCGCCAGCTTTCAAGTTTCCTTTTTATGTGAAGAGGAGCTTCATCTTCATCGCCTCTTCATCATCTTCATCAAGATCAATTCTTGTGAGACCTTTGCGCTTCTTCATTGCCTGTGGACTTGATTTGACCTTCTTCTTCTTCTTCGTAAGATTCATCAATCCTCTAACTTGTCTTCTCCTCGAGCCTTCGTACTCCTTGAGTTTCGTGCTATGGCCCTTGTTACCATTTTGGTTCCTTCAAGAGGTCTCTGGAAGCAAATTGCTTGAGAAGGATTCATAGATTTTGAGTGGTGGCTGGGAAGTTTTTCTTCTTCCTTTCTGAGCAGCACCAGCTCCAGATTTCTTCTTGTTTTCATCTCCTTCTTCCCATTCCCCCTGACTTTGAGGTCCAGATTTGTACTTTCTTTCCCCCTTAGTCATTGTCATCGACTCACCTCATAAAGGAACTGAGAGAGTCAAAATGCCCTTGTAAATAGTTGTAGGCAGTGACCAACTTCTGAAGTTCGGCTTTGAGCTCCTGATTTTGCTTGATAAGTCCATTGTCCTTATCAAGGAGCTCACAACGGGCCTAGGATGACATCTCGCTTCCAAAGCAGTAACTTGCCTCTTGAAAAGCTTTTTCAGCTAAAGACACATCATCGCCCCTTGTCATTCCTGCATCTTTCTCGAGCAATGATCATGCTAGTTGTTCTCGAGTGATGAGCTCAAAGGAACTTTCTCATTTCGTAGGGACTGGGCAATTACTTCCTTGTTTTGTGAAGACATCTCCTTATTCAGAGTAGCTAGTACTGCACCGCCATGTACTCATGGAGTGGACGTCATGCTTTGTTGAAGATTGTAGGAGCAATCAACTTTCTTTTAAGTGAGAGACCGCTAGATGTTCATGGCGGTGTCCCGCCAAAGTCTTGTCTTCTTCATC
Organism: Plantago major; assembly: GCA_026545765.1. Classification (NCBI taxonomy): domain Eukaryota; kingdom Viridiplantae; phylum Streptophyta; class Magnoliopsida; order Lamiales; family Plantaginaceae; genus Plantago; species Plantago major. The sequence goes on from JAIFAC010000453.1 coordinate 59,379, forward strand.
ATCCGAGGGATTAGCCCAGGATCTTCATCCTCTCGACATTTTCATCAATCGACAAGTCCAAAGAACCATCTCGTAGATTGGTTTCTTTCCTTTCGGGAGGAGGATGGTGCTTCTTTCAAGAGGATGCAGCCTTAGCATCATGTTTGACTTCGATACTTCTTCAAGATCGAAGTTCTTTGGTGATCTCAACAAAGATCCCCTAGCTCTTTAACCTCGTAGTAAGCAATCATTTCTTCTAAGTATAGATCTTGTAGTTGATCAATCTTATCTCTCGATTTAGCTATTTGATCTTCCAGCTTGAAGATGGAGTCGTTGTTCTTCTTCCAACAGTTGTCTGAGTTGAGCACTTCTGGTCTAAGTGTTTAATATTTTCTGATTGGTTTCTTCAGAAAGCTCAACTACTTGTTCAGTAGTAACTACGTGTTGGTGAGAAGATGGATGAGTACATTTCTGAGGTGATGAAGACGGAGATTTCGTGAAGTCTTCTCGCTTGCTTTTCAAATACCGAGGCATTGTTTCTCCGTGAAATTCCTCCGTCCTCGGTGCAGAGCATCATCATCATCCTTTTGTCATTATCATCCTTTGGTGATGATCAAAGGAGGTTCATCAAAGAAATTTTCATTCATTTCTTCCTCCTCATCATCTTCGATACAAGATTGATCACTTCCGGATAGTGATCTTCGCCATTAACTTCTTCTTGTTCGTAAGGTATGAATTGCGTAGTCTGGGCGTAATCGCTTGAATGCCATCTGTAATCTTGTCCACCATCCGCCTGCTCAAAGGCATGTATCAAACTATGCGCCACTTCCGAAAAGTCCTTATGTAGTAGAGTCGAATCAGATGTTTTTCTCAGAGCTAACATTGCTTGGACATATGTTTCCGTGTCAAGAGCTCGTGTCTGCCCTGGTTGGTTGATAAGTTATTCTCAATATTTCGTAGAGATCGAGCACCTTAACTTCGCCATTTCTTGAAGCATTCAATGTGCTTTGGCAAAGTGTGAGCTTTGAAGAAGTGAAGTAGTCCTTGTTTCTTCAATGGGAACCGCTGCATCTGCTTGAGCTCAAAGAAAGAGTTTTGAGTGAGTTTCAAAACTTTGGTAGATATCCGAGTAGAAGTGTAGTTTAGTTTCGAAGTTACCGAGTATGAACATCAGGCTCAGATACTTGTTCTACTGGGACAATTGGTGTCTCAGATATCTTGTGGTGAGGTGGAGACTTGGAAGTCTGGTCCTCATCAACCTTTCTTTCTTGAACCTGAGAATTAACATTATCACAATACTTAGGAAATTTTATCAAGAAGAACTTTAAGTGACAAGTCGATATCCGAGAGGTCAATTACCTCCATGGAGGCTCAGATATTTGTCTCGAGACTTGTGCCTCTCGAATCTTTCGTGATGAAGCCCTCGATGCCTCATCAATATCCATAGGTGGGGATGTCGCAACTCCCCTCGCACTTCTACTTCTGATTGAGCCTGTAAGTAGATAGTATTGAATAATTTAGAAGAAGTTTTAAGATAACCTAGGATGAAGAGTACTTATCACTGATTTTCATATACCTTCAAGTTTGAAAGCTTAGTGATGTGTGCTTCAGAAACCTTGTTGGTTTCTGGGTTTGTCTCGCATTTCGCTTTATCTTCTTCCATCTCATTGGAGCCTCGTTAGAAACATTTATCATTAATGAGCATACAAACATTTTTATCAAAAGTTAGTTCTCTTTAAGAATCATTTACCGTGGCATGTGCTCGATTTCTCAAGAGTCGAGGTTGAAGGAACCTCTTTTCAAGATTCGAGGCAAGCTTTTCACTTCCTCTTGTTTTTCCGCTTTAACTCAAATTTCAGAATAAAGAGATTCTTATAAGGTAACAAGATTTATAAGTATAAGATTTTTCACAAGGTAAGAGTTAAACCACCATTTACCCGAAAGGCTTCAGTCGATTGGTCTCGAACTTGTGACCTTTCTATACATTGGTCGCCTTGTCCCAGCTTCAGCTTTTGTTTGAAGTTTCGTACTTCACACCTTCCGAGTATGCAACCCGCCTTCCCCTCGTTGATCATTCCGAGTAGATGTCTCAGCTTGATCCTCTCATCGAGTCAGGGAACCCGCCAATTACAGGATTTTCTTCAAAGATACCGTATTGCCGGTATTTCAAAATGGAGTTCATTTACCATTTCATCAACCACTTGTGGCTGTTGTGGTTGTTGTGTGTGGTTGTTGTGGTTGTCCGGAAGCGTAAGATTGATCAAGAGAATGTTCTTCCGCATTCTTAGATGTGGCATTCCATCAAGATTCCGCCAATACTAAGATACCACTCATCGTGGCTTTGTGAAGTTGTGCAAGAGAGTCATTCCCCGATGATGTGTTTGCACCAACAACCTTTGCTATAGGTTCAACAACTCGTGGTGTAGGTCTTCTTCGATACCTTATCACCGCCATTTGTTCAAGAACCTTAGCCCTCTTGATTTTTCTAGGACTTGAGAGATGACTAGTTCATCATCTTCATCGCCAAAGCTCTCATCAAGATTGGGAACCGATTGGTCCATTATTCCCGCGTTTCAGAGATGGGGCTTAGCGTTTTTCACCACTTTTGGCAAGATTCATGAAGTTCATCGCCAAGGCTTTCGCATTAGTCGCAACATTTCGAAAGCAATTTCTCTTGTCGAGTCTACTTGTTCAAGAGGGTGATAACTCTTTGCAAAGATTGATGAGTTCATCCGCCATGTTTGTAGATATCCGAGAATTGACAACCTCTTCGGTGTGTCTCGATTTGCCAGACTTTTCTTCAAGTTCGCTTCTTGGTCGCAACCTTTCTTCAGATATCTTTTCAGATTTTCTCTTAGACCTTCGAGACCCAAGAACCTTTTTCATCGATTTGTATACTCATACTTGTAGAGTAAGTTATCAGCTATTTCAAATTGCCTCTCCGAGCTCAATGCCAAGCTTTTCCAAAGAAGTAGCATATCTTCGCACTATATCCCATCGTGGGCCTTTCGCTCAGCTAGTCCTTTAACAATCTTAGGCTCAAGCCTCAATCTTCTTCACAAATTTCATGAAGGCATTTTCCCAGCTTGAAAGGGTTTTCCAAATTTTGTCTTGTCGATTCAAAGAAGAACATCATGATCCATCGCTTTCGCTTATCCGTCAAGACCTCCTTGTAGACCATCAAAGCATCTGTGAAGAATGCAAGCCAAGATATCCCAAAGGAACCAACAGATGTCCGGTTCGATGTCGAAGTTTGAACTCAAGGTGTATCTGATTTCAAGATCACACACATCATCAGAAGTTCTTTAACACCTTCAAGGAGTTCCTCATCCTTGGTGTTTATTTCAAAATCCTTTCCAAGATTTTGAACCTCAAACAACTTACGTAAAGTTGTTAAGTCCGTATGATTTCCTTCGCTGACTAAGGTTTTGATAGACACTATTTCAGTGCCTTCAGATACAGGAAATAATCCTGGAGTTGTTGTAAAATTCCAACACATCAAGTGATGAAATTCCACTAGGGCGAGCAGATACAAAGCCCTTGATTTGTGCCTTTTCAAGCATGTCAATAATTAGCTTTCTGTCGGCTTGGTTCTCTATTCCAGCCGTGAGGTATTCCTCAAACATGGCACCACCCCAAATCATTCTCGTGACTTGAAGTCCAATGGTCGATTGAAAGCTCCTACCAATGATTGTTAATAATAACCAACTCGTGCTTGCTTTTCAGAAGCATCAAGGAGGATTGGGATTTCGTAGAAGTGTTCTCGAGGCCATCTCTTTATATAGTAAGGATTTGAAGCTAGTGTTTGAAAGAGATTCGATTGAGTGATTCTTTTCGTAAAAACTTAATCAAGATTTGCGTAGATTTTAGAGAAGTTGCAGAGGATTAGAGAAGGTTTTTGCTTTTGATGCAGTTGAAATTTTGATTAGGCAAAAGTGATTTCATTTGCCAAAATCCTATATATATAGCAAGTGAATCTCAATGCATAAATACATACAAATTGATTTTGTAACGATTCGTGATTTGCAAGCCGCATGATCAAAAGTAGTTTCAAGATTAAATGCTTAGTGGGCCATGTCCAATTTCAACAATTCACTATTTATCGTGAATTAATTTCATTGCTCAGATTAAGCTTGAATTCATCAAGGGTCACCATTGCTTCTCAAAGAATGATCACAATCAACAAATGTAATTGTGCCCATTTAATGAATTTTGGCTATTAGCTATCTCAATCACAATTGCTGGAGCAAGGTCACTGCTCAGATCTCAATCATTTTATACTTAGGATTTTCCCAAGTTTTTCATCAAGATAGAAATAGTGCGAGATTCAAGAGAGTAGTCGATCGCAGAAAGTTATACTATTCTCTTTGTGTTCCCTGCTCATAGAATGATTCGTATATCCGAGTTCGCCCCGTAGATCTTAAGCTATCTTTTGCTCTTTAGCCTTTTTGACTTCGGGTTCCCTGCCCAGATACCTCTCTCTTTCTCGATACCCGCCCAGATACCTCTTCTCCGGATGCCCGCTCAGATACCTCTTTCCGGATGCCCGCTCCAGATACCTCTTCTCTTTTCAGCTCATCGTAGTTCCATTAGTCCAAGATTATGTCTTAAGTCTAAGAATCTACTTTCTTGTAGTGGCTTAGTGAAGATATCTGCAAGTTGGTCTTCAGTCCCAATCTTGAGTATCTCTATATTGCCTTTTTCAACATGGTCTCTGATGAAGTGATGTCTAACATCAATGTGCTTTGTTCTGGCATGAAATTTAGGATTCTGTGTAATCGCAATAGCACTTGTGTTGTCACAGAAAATGGGAGTTTTCTTCTCATCGAGTCCATAGTCTTTAAGTTGTTGTTGTATCCACAGAATTTGTGTCGCACAACAACCAGCAGCAATATATTCAAATTCTGTGGTAGAAGTCGCAATTGAGTTTTACTTCTTGCTAAACCATGAGATAAGTCTAGTGCCCAGAAACTGACAAGTTCCTGAGGTGCTTTTCCTATCAAGCAATGATCCAAAGATAATCAAAGATCCGAGTACCCAAATTAAACTCAATCCACTTTCTTTAGGATACCACAATCCTACATCTACTCGTAATCTTCACATACCTTAGTATTTTCATAGCAATGTTGTAGTGTGTTTGCATTGGATTTGTCTGAAATCTAGCACATACTCCAACGGCATATTGAATATCAGGTCTACTTGCAGTGAGGTAAAGTAGTGAACCTATCAATTTCCTATACTTATGTTCTTCAACACTCTTATCTGATTCAGTATAGGTCATTTTGGTTCCAATGCTCATAGGTATCTTAGCATTCTTTTCAGAAGGCTTAAGATTGAATTTTGTGAGCATATCTTTTGCATACTTTGTTCGACTAATGAATATTCCATCATCGAGTTGCTTGACTTTCAATCCTAGGAAATAATTCATTTCTCCCATCATGCTCATCTCAAACTTGTTTTTCATGAGATTTGCAAAGTCATTACAAAGTTGCTTGTCCTTAGATCCAAATATGATGTCATCAACATATACTTGAACTAAGAGTAGTTTCCCATCATGATTTAAGGTAAATAAAGTTTTATCAACTTCACCTTTCTTGAAACCACTTTCCGTAAGGTATTTGGCCAAAGTGTCATACCATGCTCTTGAGCCTGTTTCACCATACAGAGCTTCTCAGAGTTTATAGACCATTCTACTTTCTCGAGGAAACTTCAAAGCCGTGTGGTTGCTCAACATAAACTTCTTCCGCAAGTTCACCGCTTAGGAATGCACTTTTGACATCCATCCGATAAACTTTGAAATTTTATGAGTCGAAGGCTAGAAAGAGTCTTATTGCATCCAATCTGCAACTGCATATGACTCATCAAAATCTAAGCCTTCACCGAGTGAATCCTTGGCAACCAATCTTGCTTTGTTTCTGGTTATTTCACCAGTTTCATTCATTTTATTTCTGAAAACCCACTTAGTTCCAATCACAGATATTCCTTCTATAAATGGAACTAGTTTCGAGATGAAACATCCAAAGAGAGAATCAGCATTTTTAGCTATTGCTCTCCTAGTCCTAACACTCGATTAATCGTCCAATTATATCCTTTGTAGGATGATCTTTGATCCATTTCATCAAAGGTTTAGTGCTAGTAGGATCAATATCCGTGTGATCCGAATGTGAATCACTAAGATTTTGATTTGATACTTTTTCAAGATTCAAGATATCCGACATATGAGAAATGTCATGGATATCCGACACTTTTTCAAAGGTTAGAGATATCTCGAGACATGTATTTCAAAGATTCTTATTTTCAGATACCTCCATGATGAAGGTTCTCAAGAACTGCTCCATTTCTCGAAAACTCATAGGAAATTCCTCATCATGTTTGTGAGTCATCTTGTTGTTACTAGGCTTTTCAAGCTTTTCACGCCGAGTCATCCTCACTTTCCATAACGATGTTTTTCCTTTCTGAGGATTCTTCTTTAGTATCCCTCAGTAATAGTTCTTTGAACTTTTCTAAGAGTTCATCAGTAGGAGGTGTTTTCTTACTTCCTTCATAGAATACAACATGAACTGATTCTTCAATTTTCTTTGTTCTTTTGTTGTAAACTCTGTAAGCTTTGCTGTTTGTGGAATAGCCAAGAAAAACACCTTCATCTGCCTTTGGTTGAAATGTTCTTAGAAAAACTTTCCCATTGTTTAGAACAAAACATCTACAACCAAATACTCTCAGATGTTTGATATTAGGAGGTCTTCCAACCATAATTTCATAGGGGGTCCTGTCATGGTGTTTGTTTATCAAGCATCTGCTCGAGTGTAGCAGTCGTGTTTATCGCTTCAACCCAATATATTTCACTTATCTCGTTGTCCTAGCATTGTCCTTGCAGCTTCTTTAAGGGTTCTGTTTTTCCTTTCTGCAACACCATTTTGTTGAGGTGTTCTTACAGAGGAAAGTTGGTTTTGTATACCTTTGCAGGTACAAAACTCCTTTATGTACTAATTGACAAACTCAGTACCATGATCTGTTCTGATTGCAGATACCTTTTCATTTTTCATGATTTCAAGCTTTTTCAAAGAAGTTTGGTATCTCCACCGGCATCGATTTGTGTTTCGTAAAGACAACCCAAGTGAATCTTGAGAAGTCATCTACAACAACCAGACTATACTTCTTTCCCCGCATAACTAGTTACGATGATTCAAAAGATCCATGTAATAGTTGCAGTGGTCTAACACTAGAGTGTCTCGATTTTGACTTGAAAGAGATCTTAGATTGTTTCCCATCCGACAGTGCGTAATGTATACCATCCTTTCGAAGATGTTTTGGGAAGACCAACCACTAACTCTTTCTTGGCAAGTCTATTCAGAGTTTTGAAATTCAAGTGACTCATTCTTTTGTGCCATAACCAATGCTCTTCTGTGTGACCAGATTGACTCACCATGAGACATTCTTCAACAGGCGTATGCCCAACAAGCAACATAACGACCGCCTTCCAATTAACTAAGACCGTCTCATTGACTCATTGTCAATTAGTTTGCGATTTAGCTTTGAATTTTATAGTAAAACCTTGTCAAAACCGCTCATGCTAAATAGATCAGATTTCAAATCCTTAACATGTAATACGTGATTGTTAAAGTTCTAATTTGACGCTACAAATCCCGTAGAGGGATTTAATTCTCCTCCAAGAACTGATATCCGGTCCTGTTGCAAGCTTTGTAGTCAACTGCATTTGCTTTGCTCTCATGTGCTTTCCGCATCCACTATCAAATAGCCATTGTGCTTTGGTCCAGGAGGCATTCTGCACACAACAGGAAACATGAGATTAGGTTCTCATATCTTTGATGGAACCGTCAGAATTAAAAGTTCTTCCAGTAGGAATCCATTTTTGAGTGAATTTCTTTGAAATATGTTTTTGTCTGACAGGACCGTAAGGAGGAATTCTATTTGAATGAATGTTATCATTAGTAAGAATTATTTTCTTCCTTGGTGTGTTCCTAGGTGCTCCATATGATGCTTTCAGATACACTGTCAGTTTCGAGTTTGCTTTTCAAAGAACTTAGCCTTCCTTGCCGATTTCTTCTAGCCCTGCATTCAGATTTTCAGGGCTTGATTTAACTTCCACTTCGATAATTGCTTTGAGCAATTCTAGCTTTCACCATCGCTTGCTCCTTGTACTCATGAGCAAGTTGTTTTCCATGCCTTTGTAGCCAATACTGCTTTCGAGCACTTGAAGCTATCTCGAGATCTTTTCTCAGCAGCCTTTGCTAGTCTCGTTGATCCAATTTCTTTCCGTAAAAGTGACATGGGAGAATTTGCCACCTCGCAATTCTACCTTTTGAGAGACATAGCATCGGTGTTTACACTTTTCAAAGGTTGTGTTTCTTTTCGTAGACGCATCCAACAGCTTTTGTTTTTGACTTGTTTTTCCCACAAAGGTTTAGTCGAATCGCCTTTCCTTTATCAACAATCTTTGTCTTTTCACCGATACTATAGATTGCATGGGAACCGCCTTCGAAAGTACTTACAAATGTTCTCTTCTCCTTACTCTTATTCGAGTAATAGAGCAATCATTCTGAGTATTCAAATTCAAGTCCTTTCTTTCAAGGATCTCTTAAGTAAGATTGTACTTCAAGAAGAGTGTCACTAGCTTGCATAAGATTGAAAAGATAGTTCTTTCTTCTCGAAGTTCCTTGTTTTCGTAAAGAAGATTTTCATAATTCTTTCAGATCACCATTGCTTCTTCATGTGACTTTTTAGCCTCAGATATCCGAGCTTTTAGAAATGCTTTCAAAGATCCTTTCTCTCGTAATCTTTAACTAATTGAGAATTTTCCTTTTCAAGAGAATTCTTTTCTTCTTCAAGGTTTTCGCTCGCGGATCATTAGAAATTCTTCATAGATGTCAAGTTCTTTCCGAGATTTTCTAGATTTTTATTTCCTCTTCATCACTTTCATAAGTGTAGCAAGAAGTATGTGTTACCTCATCACCATAAGATGCTTTTCTATGTTGAGATGTCCGTCCACAATTTCAAAGAACTCCACACATTTCATTCTTCTTGAGGTCAAGTCGATTATATCATGAGTAACTCCACATAATTCGTGATGGTAGGTTGAATTATCTGAATTGTCATCTTCGTAACTGCTTCAACGCCTAGAGCATCCATTGAATTTGATTTTCTTTCTTTCTTCGCTAACAAAGCTTCTCGCTTCTTCAAGATTCTTCTATCTTTCTTGTCGCCTGCCTTAGTTTGTCGAGGGTGACAATCCTTCTTGAAGTGGCCAGGTTTCACAATAGAAACATATATCATTTCCAATTTCGCTTCCTCAAGACATGATGCTTTCTCGAAATGGGCTTGTTCAATGAAGCTTTGCATATTTTTGTACCGTGATAGTTTGAGCCTAGATGCTTTTTCAACTTCTTCGCTTTTCTTCTCTCAATTTCTCGATCGACAAATTTACTCATTTGCTTTGCAGAAGAGCATCCTCGCCTCCTTGCTTTTCTTCTTTCAAGTTCCTTGATTAACTAGAGCAACATTCTCGCAACTTTTCATTGTTTGTTCTCCGAGTTGTCTCATAGACAAGAGCAAGATGAGAGAAAAGTTCCATCGAGTGATATTCGCATACCTGTTGAAATAAAAGAATTTAGTATGCTCCCAATTGGTTAAGACTTCGACAATAGTCTTAATCTTCTCCGATCGAGAGTATCTATTGCTTTCCTGCGTCGCCATATCACTCATAAGAGTGGTAAATCAAATCAAGTTCTTCCGTAGTTTCAAGGGGACCTTGTTTGAAATTTTGAAATTTCAACTTTAGAACTTCAACTTGTTTTCCTTGGTTTTCTGGCCCGAACAGATTTCTTCAATCACTGCCGTGCAACTTTCGCCACATCGTATGTGCTCGTGTCGATCCGATGATGATGTTACGAGCTTGACCATCCGCATAATTCCTCTGCATCTTCCGATGTCCGTAGTTCTCCGGCTTGTTCAGAATAACGCGACCAAGAGATCTTCCACTAGTCGACGATCTGCTTGTGAAGATCCTTCGCTGATCTCGCTTCTTCCACTTGAAACCTCCATGACTTGCTTAAGTTGTTGAATGACTATCGGGCCATTCTTTATTACTTCGATCATCTCGCCACTTATGGCTTCAAGGTGGAGCATCATGTTATTTTTCCATTTCTCGTAGTTTTCGGTTTGAGAACGGTGCATCACTCGTAGACATACCGCACACTTAACACACAAATTAAATAGTCCTCAAAGTGGACAAAGTTCCTTCACCTATCTGGGATCTAGGTTCAAGGTATATCGGTGAACCTCCCGCCTCGATACCACTTGTTGGTCCAGATAACGCAAAGTAAAAGACTAGAGGGGGGTCAATAGTCTTTAAAACTTTTGTGGATAATAAATGTTTCTCGATATTCCAATGGATATCCGATACTTAGAATCGTAGTTAGAAGACTTAATAAAGATAAGTGTAGAAACAAGCAATAAGTGTGTGTCTGTCAAGTATAAATACGTAAATGTAATGACATGAAGAAGTATAGTGGTATCCGGAGGTATGAATCCTCCAACTAATCCACTTCGTCTATCGAGACCTAGAATTCACTAGAATGTATAATTGAGATAACCTTACAAAAATCCTATTCTAAGATTCAACAATCGTTCCCAACCAAATGTTCTCCCGAGTTGTTCCCTAGCTTCTTCACCAAGTACTTCCTATACTGTAAACCTTTGAGTTGTTCCTAGCTTCCCAAGCTAAGTACTTCCTATACTCAAAACTTTGAGTTATTCCTTAGTTTCCAAATCAAGTACTTCCTATAATTCTAACCTTCGAGTTATTCCCCATTTTTCAACTAAGTACTTCCTGCATCCACGCCGTTTTGGTGTTGGTTTCGCTCGAGTTGTCGATGAGCGCCTTAATAACTTTTCGCTTATTCAGATAGCTCGTGAACTGTTACTTAATACACTTTACAACAGATGGTATCTAGTTCGATTTTACCGACCAAGTCTTATGATATCTGCTCAAGAGAATGAATCTTTATAGTTGATCTTTTGATTCAACTCCTTCACGTATAGCTTTGCTTGTTTAGGATCGTGACACTTAGAACTTCAAAGGTTTACTCAAGATCATGCTTTAGTCGCAATGTAAAGCTTTGATAATAAGTAAGTTGCTTTGAGAGAGTAGGATGTTCAGAGTTCTATGTTTCAACAGATGCAATGTGTGTTTCAAGTCGCCTAAGTGTTGATATTTATAGATGAATTTGAGTGCCGCTTGAATAGTATCCGTTAGGCTCAAATTCAAACTATCGATATCCGTGTATAGTAATCAGAAAGGTGTTTTGTCTTCTTCTCGGTTGCCGCTGCTTTTACTCGTATATCTCCGTCTGCATTAAATGCATTGTACTATACTTTTGTCCTCAGTGTCAATCTAAACTATGCTTTGTATCGTAGACTAGACTTGTTGTCCGATTTTCAGACGCCCTTATCTTCATTCTTCGATACCACTTGTATTTATTGAAACAACTTTGTTTGCAATATATGTTTCTCTTCGTAAACGTGGTTAATGCTCAAGGTATCCGAGAATAGATATCTCGGACACTTTCCTTGTTTTCAGATATGTATCTCATTTCTCGATATCTTGTGACACGCTTTGTTTGAAATCGTCAAGGCTTCACAAGATATCCGCTAAGATATCTCAATAATGATTCAAGAATCTTGTGCGCTTTTCTTCAAATCTTCAAAAGTTGTCGAGCTTTGATGTCTTCTTCTTGGTCTTCTTCATAAAATAAAAATTACATTTTGAGACCTAACATCCTATACAAGATTAGCTAGACTATCATACTTAGTGGGTTTCCTCTTTTACAATGTTCAAGTGAACCAAGAGTACTAATCACCTTTCTGAGACTAAGATAAGTCATCATGTTGCTGAACAAAATCTAAACAGATATTCTAACAAAATATCTAACACAAAACAAATATGTAATGCTAATAAAATCTTTTTGGTTTTTTTTCTTTTTATTATTTTTTTAATGTTTTTTTAACGAAAAAACTATCTTCTTAATTAATGCAAAAATTAACAAATGAATTTATAGTATTTGTTCATTGGACCTCTTTGATAAATATTACGTATTTGTGAAAACTGAAATAAGCAGGCCGGTGAAGAATTCATTAATTAAACAATAATATTGAGACACGTGCAATATTGACTCACTCCACACCGCCTCACTTCCACGGATTCGCTTGCCATGAAGTATTACTTGCTTCATTATCTTACTTTTCTTCATTTATCAAGTCCAACACACTCTAAAAGCCGTATTTTCCATTTTGATTTTTTCTTGAATTGGGTTTTTATTTAATTAGAGATAAATTGGTGATCCTGATTCATGAAAACAAAACAAAAATTTATAACTTTGAATTTCGAGTCGTCCCGACGTAATCGTTATTACTTATTATAGTGGTGAGTGTACACCCTAGTAACCTTAGCACTTTAAATTTAGAAGTCTGGCTGCTCAAAGAAATCAGCAGACACCTTCTCAAGGAAAGAAAAAGAAATCAGCACACACTCACAGTCAATACTCTGACAGAAACGAGAGAAAGCAGCCAAGAAGGTCTTTCTTTTTCCCCTCTTCCTCTCTTCATTTCTTGTTCTTCTATCAAGTTCAATTGGTTTCCTGATCGCCATGCCATGGTTTGGTTATTAACGTTCTATATGTATCACTTAATTTGTGTTTGTAACATTGGTGAATTTCCTAGCTGAATTTTGTTTGCTGGTTTGAAGATCGACATATATATCATTTTGTTCTCCATGTATGCAGCTAGATTTGCTCTCCAAATCCCCCAGTTGATCCTAGTTTCAAAATTAGTAAAATGTTTTGAAACGCCCTTGTCTTGTGGTCATGTTAATTTCAATTCCAATCTTGTTTGCTGTTTTTGAAGATCGAACGTATATATTATTTTGTTCTCCATTTATGCAGATTTTTTGCTATATAAACCTCAATTTATCCTTTTCTTAAAATTGCTACTTTTCCTCAGGATCGACTATGTTGGAATCCCGCTTCCCAAATTTTTACAGGTTTTTCAATGCAGATACCTGTACAAATGAACTGGTACAATTTCTCTCTACAATTGGATCTTACTTCTAGTATTTAGTATTGAGATCTTGTTGTCTTGTTGATGATATCTGTTAGAGGTTAGGTGCTGGTTTTAATAGCTGATAATTCAGAATTGAATATATTCAAGGTAATTGTTGACTATTCTATGATTAATAAAAGCTGGTTTTTTAATGCACCTCACAACGTGGTGCGTCGTGATGATATGTTTTAGTATAGACTAAACCCTCTAGAAGATCTAAAAAAATATATCTAAATTGTATCTACCGATAGTTACGTTGTGAGTGAATTCTTTTATTCGATCTTGTATGCAAAGGAATTAGAGGTGGCTCAAACCATTTGGCGGGCAAAAGAAAATTATAAAATGAGGTCCTTTCATTTTGAAAAATGAATCTCTATGCCATAAATTCCTTCTTCTAAATTTATTTGATCTGCATTGTGAGATTGAAGTAAATTGTCTAATCAAATTCTTGTAGAAGTATGTTTTTTCCTGAACCTATTAAAAAAAAAAAACCACCTCAAGTGTTTGTATGACACATGCTCACCCAATTTACACTAATATGATGTGGTATTTTCTGTTATTTAGTAAAATCAAGTCTTGTTAATTTTATACTAGTATTCATTAGTTTTGCTGGAGTTTTTATAACCAAGATCTTTATTTCCTACTAGATAAAAAAAAAAAAAAAAACCTGGCATTTTAACAAATAAGAAACACATTAATTTGATGAGTAAAATAATAAAAATATATGCTGAAAACAAACATGGCCAATAAATAGTACTCTCCGTTAGTTTATGTTGGATCTGCATATTATTATTCTATAATATATGGCTATTTTAAACAAAAAAGAATATCGTAAGTTATGAACATCAATGATATACTTCTTTTCGCACATTATAACACTAATAAGGAGTTAAGTACAAAAATTGGCCTTTTCGTAATATGAGGCCTCGAATGGCACAAAGCGTTATATATATCGAGCCACCTCCCAAAGGATGGTGTGATTAAGATGTACTAGTATAATATATTTTGTCTTGTGTTGTGCGCTTGGGTCCATCTTATTTTAGGTACATCCCACTTCATTATTTTCTAATACTACCTTTTTCGGAGCCTATGATTTAATTTTATAATCATCTAAGACTAAGTAAATTTGTCATGACATTTTCAAAATCTTATGCTATAACATTATTCAGATATCGGTCAACAACCAAGACGAAACAAAAGATTACATTGGTCAAGATGATATTTTTGTCGAGGGATTAGCTCCTAGGCCTGAGGGCATATATTTTGTGACAAAATTCAACGCTGGAAGGATGAGTGAGTGGGTAAGTTATTGGACGGCATGAGGATTTTATTTTAATAACATTATTATTGTAATTTGAGTGTTAGTTGAGAAACTAGAAATTAAAGTTGTGTTGATTCACATAACATGGTATCTTGACATTATGTATTGCAGATTATCCCTAAGGACTTGGATACAGAAATAAATATAGAACTTCCATCAAAGTTGAAACTTATTGATGAGGCAGGGCGCACCTTCACTACCAACTACACACAATGGTCTGATGGAAGGTCACTCTACAAAGGGGGATGGAGCAAGCTGCTCAAATTAAATTGTATCAAGGTGCTAAATTTGCATCGGTGTGTTTGATAATAGAACTCGTCCTAAAGTAAAAGTGTGCGCCTTTCACCGTAAACCGCACGTAGCCTATACTATTTTGTTAGATGAGCTATTGTCTTGAACATGGTTTATAATCCTCCTCGTGAATTAAGTTCAACTCAATTTGAAACTTTAATGGTAAAACTATTATTGTTTTCATGATATGTATGAACATATATGGAATGTTTTCATATTTTAGTAATATAGGAGTACTTTTGTGTATTGATATATTTATGTTATATTCTAAATAATCGTTCTAGTGTAATTACAACCTTATTTGATTTTTATGCACGTAGTATAATAATCCGCTTTCTAGAAAATTATTTTTGTATTCTAGCTCATAGTGTCATATAAATATGGCTCATAATGATTGATGTATATAAACTTTACTTTTGTCAAAAACAAAAAAAAAAAAATTTAACCCATTGTATTAAATCAGACACAAAATGGTAGAGGTCCCAGAGAAGTGTATGATGGTGCAAAGTCGTCAGTTCGAAAGTTACTAGTCGAAGTTTCTACGACGTAACAATTTGAATTTATAATTGCCTAGACCTTCTCTCAAAACAAAACAGGGTAATGTAGTGAAAGTTGATCCGGGTGTCGGTCTCTTATAGGAACAACAATTGTTATTACCTCAAACATAAAATACTTGATTTATCACTTATGGAATTGAAACGTAGCAAAGTAACAATGAACTAATTTACCAATATTCCTACGAAAAGAATTAACAAAGATACTTAAGCTTTCAAAACATATTATGGAGACACGGATATGTGGTAGTCAATCTAATAGATAGATAAAGATATCACATTCATACGACGTATGTAAGGATTTGCAAACGGGTTGTCAATCTAATAAAATCCTACCAACTCGTTACTATTATCATCTCAATAGAGCTTAATACGTATATATAGATAATCACGAGTACTTGTATTAATACTATTATTCTTAATCATTGATGTTTAACAAATCTCATGAGTCAACCAATCGAGTATCAATTAGATTTAGAAGTGTTGAGGGTGTAACTCCCCAACTACTTAGATTTATTTAACTCTTCTAATGGGTACCAAGATGAGGGGCTCCTTGCTAGATGATGGCCAAGGCGTAAGAACCAGCTGCCAACTACTCCTGAAGGACCCGCACACTTGAATGGGATTAGTGCCCGCTTGCTAAGTGTCAAACCGGGATGAGACGTGACTCGAGAGTGACTGAGGATCAGCTCTGTATAATGCTCGTGATGTGACTAGCGAGAAGACTTGTTCGAAGTGACTTACTTGAAGTGTCTTGCTTGTTGGGATATGTGCCTTATTTATAGGTTATCATTGAAATGGAAGGCCTTGCTAGGATTGCGCCATGTGTACGGCTAGGATTGAGCCACCAATGCTAAGATGAGGCCCATAGCCCAATAATGAAGCTTTAGCCCATGCCATCTTGGGCTTTAGGGGTAGTTTGGTCATTATTGGGAGAGTTTTGAGGATGTGAAGTCGGCGAGATCCTGTGTTCGAGAGGTTGGTCCGATGCCCGATCCGGACAGACCTATTGTCACCGAGGAAGTTCTCCGCTCGCCCAACTCTTCCGATTCGAGCTCCCTGGTTCGACATCTCACTCTTTGGTGCCCACTTGCTTGGTAGCTTTATGAGATGGTCATGCTGGATCTGAGTCGACATCCGATCGAATCCTCGGGTCGGAGAAGGTACCGACTGCACTATGCTCCTTTCCTGTGGAGGCTCTGACCAAGGTGGGTCGGACCTATGGTTCCGGTCGGGCCTTGCAGTCCAAATACTTTGTCCCTTTCTTTTAGGTGGGTCGGACCATGGATGGTCTGCCCGATCGACCATCGCTCGGACTAAAGTGCCTCGGATCCTTTCGATGACTTAGACGCCTTAGGATTCGCTCCTAGGTCCTTTATGACGGATTGACATATTTCAGATCAACATATGTCCCTTAGTTTCCAAGTATCTTAGTAGAAGATAGTTGTGGAACTATTGGTGGGAAGTCGCTTTGAGGGAAAGAACTGCTCTTCACCCAATCCGCTTCGATCTCGTTGAAAAAGATGTACCCAGATTGTGGCTATTGACTTAGTCTCTCTTTTTTCTTTTTTCTAAAACATCGCCATCCGAGGGAGTAGTCCAAGGGCAACGGCGAAGAAAAAGAAAAAGGGTATTTGTAATGGAGACTAAGTTTAGGATCCGAACATCGGTAGTGTACCTTTGATGAGCTACGGTGGCGGACTGTAGGTGGGTGTCCCGTCCAATCAACCTCTGTGGTCGGAGGGTCCGAAGGGTCGCCGAGTATACGAGGTTCCTTGTGTGGACAAAGTATATGGATCGTAAGCCGCTAGGCCCGAGAAGATGATATCCTGAGCTCTCGTGTTGTCGACGCCCGAGAGGGAGAGTTGTTGTATTCATCTATCCAAGAGGTAAATTTGTTGTACCCATTCGCCATTTCACTTGGTATAATTGTACTATACCGCTGGATGGTTTTTGATCGACGGTGGAGATTAAATCCAAAAATCGCGACGGTTGAGTTCTAATATGGCCTCTATAAATAGAGGGTCACGGTTCATTTCTCATCGCTTAGAGAGATATTTTTGCATTCCGAGTACATCCAAGCAACTACCAAAGAATCCAAGCGAGCAAGGAGCGGTTGAAGCGCCAGACCTCGCAAGTAGTCCAAATACTTTTTCTAATCATCCGAGTCTAAGTAAGTTTACTTGTCTGCCTTAAGATTAAATTATCTCTGTTGTCTTTCATCTTCAAGTTACTCGGATGTATGCTTATAATGTGTAGTATAGTTGATAAACCAATATGTACTTGATGTTGACTAACGCCAATAAGCTGTATCGATTCAACTAATCGCTTTGAGTAAAGCCGCTTAGTTTTGGTTTTGAATCGCCACTTTAATATACATAAACTACCTCTGACCGCCATCTTAGAGCTTACGATATTGCTTTCCTTTCCCTAGGATGTCCGAGAGTGATAGCCAAAATCGATCCGAGGTCGAGGGATATGACCAGGCGACATCCTTAACCGATAGCTCCGAGGAGATTGAGATCATGGATGATGACGGCGTCGGAGGTGGAGCAAGCGCCTATCCGAAGTCGGGAAGAGCCCGAGGTAAGTTCCTTACTTGTTAGTTGTTCCATTCTGGTCCTCCGAGGCGTCCGGATTACTCGCGAGTGTCGCATGTGCAAGTTATCAGAAGGCTCAAGAGACAAGCTCATGAAGTTATAGGAACTGCCGCCTGGTCGAGCCGACCAGAATCAACTTCCTAGAGATCCGAACTTTAATTCGCACCCTAGGTTATAACTTTAGGAGTAATCCTAATCGAGTCCCGCTCATTCCGGATCGCAGCGCCAACCATCGAGGAAGTGCATGATACTTCAAGCACCTCCCAATTTGAGCATCTTCAAGAGGGTGAGGAGGATCGTGGTGTCGCCGCGCTTCTTCGGATCATAGAGTTAGGCCCTCATCCGAGGAAGATGAGGCGTAAGAAGGTAAAGGGGCGAAGATTCGTTCCGAGGAGGAAGAAGGTGAGCCATCCGCTAATGTGCTCCGTGTGGAAGCTTCTGGCAAGCGGGCCGAGTGGCCGAGGAAGAGCGTCCGGAGAGGCTAAGGAAGGGTGAGGACGCTTCCAAGTGAAGTTCCCTCGCCGAGAGACCAAGTCACTCACCCCGATCCGGAGGGCGAAGTTGAATGAAGATGGTACTCGCTTACTGGCCTCAACCATCCGAGCCGATGAAGTAGATGAGCTCCGAGAAGATATGAGATCCCTGATTGTGTGGAGATTCTTATCCTGACGAATCTCATGCGTTTATAATCCGCCATATGTCGCCTATGAGATAAGTCTCCATCGGGTAGCGACTACCAAGATTATCCGAAGTTTCGGAGATTTTGAACAAGATGGGTTCGAGTCCGCACTGCATCATCCCCAACTCCTCGGAAATTTGATGTGCTTCGAGTGCTATGTAAATATAAAGGCATCCCGCTTACCTTCGATAATTTTCGTAAATTATTCAACATTAGTGTTAGTAATAGAACACCGGTTCTATACGCTTGTATGTCGCCAGCGCATACATTCTTTGTCGATCCTTGTCCTCGCTGGGAATCCAATGGTTCAAGAGGTACATTTTGTCCGTCTGCTCAAGCCCGCAATCAATCCGGCGGAGAGGCCCACGTGGCATTTTGAGAAGAAGTTCTTCCGGCACCGCCAGATTGAAGCCACCGCTCGAACATCCCTTGTGGATGGAAGCGCCCATCGTAGTCGAGCCGAGAAGTACTTCTTCCGAGGTCCGATATGTCACCGCTTTTGTCACGGGCTTGTCCGAGCCAAGTTTTTAGCGATAATATGGAGGATTTGAGTAAGCGATTTCTCTACCTCTTCGTTGGTTGTCCGAAGTCGGTTGTCCGTCTTCGCGACTATATGATTATCAATTGTAGATTCTTTTCAGATCTTGCAACTTATTGTGATTCGGATGTGCATGCGCTTCTCGTTCGAGTATACGGCGTCGACTATGCGGGAGTTGAAGTTGCCAAGAAACGCAAGAACGGAAGGAGTCATGCAGGGTTCTTTGACCAGATTATCAAGACGCCCACCGCATCTCCGGCGAACGAGCCAAGGAATGTTGCTTCCGAGTGGAGGAGTCTGAGGGTCAGCCGGGTGAAGAGGCCTGCACTATCCCTACCCTGCATAAGGGTAAGGTGGTCGAACTAAGGGCTCAAGAAGCCTCCGAGATCCGTGGTCCCGAGATCCTCCCGCAAGCGGATCGAGCGCCGCCGCCCAAAAAGCGCCTCCAAGGTCCGAATCCTCCCGCCAAGAAGGGCAAAGGAAAGGTGGGCGAGGCTGGAGCCGGATGTCGGGTTGCTCGTTGGTTGCCGCTTTGAGCTAGAGCGGATTGCGGAGTTAATCGCCGCCAAGCAAAGTGAGTTTAAGCTTTCCGTCGGCCTCACATCTTTCTCGTGATTCGGAGGTATCTAACGCCCGATGTTCCGCTTTTGTTTTCAAATCAGTCATTGCTGAAGCATGCTCCTTGGTGGCTGCTCGGAGGGCTACCCAGGAAGAAGATCTAGCCAAGGCTGAGGCTGCCCGGGCGATTGAAGGCCCTGCAGACAAGACTGAGCGCTCAAGAAGGCCATAGTCACAAACAAGAGGCCGTGGTTTGAGACGCCAAGATGAAAAGTGCCATTCGATCTTTGGAGGCTGATTTGAAAGTGCACCAAGATAGTTTGACGATTTCGTACGCCGCCTCTGACTTTCAAGGATAAAATGTCAAGGAGCTGGGAGTCCGACAAGGGTCGCCCAAGATTTCCTTAATTCGACTCCTACAAGTTTTTGCTCGAGTCAAAGTATGATGAGGCCCGCCAAGACGGGTTTGATGCACCGTGGAGCAAAGGCGAGGAAGGGGATACCGGATGATTGTAACTTGGAGGCAGGGGTATCCGCCTTTAAAATGGAGATGGCTCTGACTTCGCCCGAGGGTGTTTGACGAAGATCCGCTCAAATGTGAATTTGTGGAGTCGGTTTACATTTAGCCTGAGGGCAAGAAGTACAACCACGGGCGTCCAGATCTCCCATCTTTCATCCCTGGGTGCTCATGTCTAGTGTTTTCGCTCCTTCGAGGACCACTGAGCACAACAGATCGGCCGACTTTGCGGCCTGCCCAAGGCTTTGACCATGACCTCGACCGATGGAGGAGTGTCCGCCTTCCCGAAGAGGTCGAGGCTGAGAGCACGGAGGATAGCCCAACAAAGAAGGTCAAGCGCCCGAGAAGGATACGGCGGCCCCTCTCGCCTCAACCTAGTTCGTCCGAGCCAAGGCAAGGAAGACGGGTATGCCCCGGTTTTTGTAATAGGTGCCTCCGCCAAAAAGAAATGTTTGTCGTTTTGCCCATCATCTTTGTTTGTACAAACATATACTTATCTTTGATGAATGGTATCGTTCGGTCCCTTGATGGCTCGGAACTATTTTTGTTGCCGATATACTATTGTTGTTGCTTCCATCCTTGCACGCTTAATTTCAGATTTGGCGCAGAACTCATCAACTCTCAGACTCGGATAGTGGGTTCGACCTCGAGATCTATACCGCCAGACATTAGTTCGCTCGATTCAAATTCGCCTTTATGGGTCTTGGGGACGATCAATCGTTGTTCCCATCCGAATCGAAGCTATAATAGAAATAAACCGGATCACGAACGGTCCGGAGCCACGCTTAGAGTGGTCGCTTTCGAGAAAAGAATCTCCTTGTATCGTGATAAGTTAAGACGATTCGGACGCTGACTGGTGTGTCTTTCCGAGTCATGCATTTGTGAGATAGTGAAAAGTCGATCAAGATTGGCAAGTGTGGTGTCTGCATTTAATCACAGCTTGCTTCGATGTTGTTATGTTAGAGCTTGATACGCTCGAGTGAGTAGCTTAGTCGGTATGCTCGACCGTGGGGATTGTCGGTCATTAATGGAAGTCAAGAGCAGCCCATGTTCGCCCAAGCCCATTTCCGGTGAATATGGGACACGGTCCGCCTAATAGGTCTTCTTTCTATATATACCCGCTTTGTATGGCTTTTATTAAGACATCTCGCCTTTTATAGTAACCAAGGTCCGGAGCTCGAGTCCGAGCGGCCGGTGAGCATGTTTATGCCATTACTCGCCTGCGTGATCTCGCCCCAAGGGTTTCTCCGATGCTTCTAAGTCTACCCGGCCGGTTCTTTCGTGAGAGTCGGAAATCAAATTGCTCGGAAAGCCACCTCGGATCTTCGAGAATACGGTCCGCACTGAGTGAGGCCTAAAATTTTGCCAATCAATTCCTCCGATCGCCGCTAATCTTCTTTCTCCGGTTGTGGTCTATATCCGTGACTTTTAGCCCGGAGAGGTAGATTAGTCGGATGGTTCGGGATCATGAAATAGTCGGTTTTGAATCTCAATGCATCCGAGTCATTCCGCTCGTTATGTGCCCGGGGCATAAGTCGGCAGAATTGGTTTGATAGAATCCTTCCAAGATTTCAGAGTTCGGGTAAAACCGCCTCAAATATTGGGAGGTTTTCTACCAACTCCTGCAGGTCTAGTTGTTCGCTGGTCGGATGGAGGGAGATGTATCCCTTTGAGTAGGTCTTCTAGCTCGTCTCGAGGATGTGTATCCGAGCAGTTTGGTTTTGTTGGTGATTGTATTTCCCGGATTGAAGGCTCGAGGGAGCTATTTGCAATTTTGGGAGGGGGTCCCCAACAGTGCTGAGCTTGTTCGGAGTCGGATCACTGGGGACTTCCCGGAAGTAACCTTTTCCGTGACTCGCTTGCCTTGCACCTAAGGTCTTTCGTCCGAAAGCAATTTGGTTGGTGGTTATGCTCTGCATTGAAGGCTCGAGAGCGAGATTTACGATTCTCGAACGGAGTCCCCGATAATGGCGGTCTTGTTGGGACTCGACCAACGGAGCCTCCGAATGATTTGGGTCGACCGACCGTCTGGTTGAGTCGCTTTCCAAATACTCAATTTGGGGTGTATTCATAGTATTCGTGTGAGGCGATCCGGATTGTCAGCAGGATTCTTGCTTGCTTCGAGCTTTCTTTCGCTCGGAGGTGATGAAGTATCCTTTCCGGAAGGCCAAATGGTCTTGGTTATCTCGTCCGGTGTCGTTAGTCTTTAGATCGTCCAAGGGGCTTCAAGCCTTTGTCGAAAACCATCAAGGTTGGGATGGTGGAATTCTTCTTCCTTCGAGCCCAAAAATGTAGTCAATAGGTTTCGACGGGTTTCGTCTGAGACCAGAAGTTGATTAGGACGCTTCACGTAGAAGTAAATAGATAGAGTAGGAGCTTGTTTTGTAAGCCCGATTAGGGCTCTTCGACCTCGACTTTGTAAATTTGTGCCGCTGTAATAAAAGCGTTGCCTTTGTCAAGGTCGACACTGCTTGATTGTGTTAATCCGATCCGGATCAATGTATGATCTAGTTCGGATCAAGTAGTTAAATATCTTCACGCCCGCTCAATCATGAGATTCGAGGACATGATCGTCGACAATGTTTATGAAATCACAGTTGTATTGATTTGACGGAAATCGGATTACAACTTGAGGGCTTCGAGGCCTTTTTCAAAAAACAATCACAAAAAACAGGTCGACAAGATAGAGGAAGGTGACAACAAGCTGCCATACTTCTCTAAGTGTAAAACTTTTGGAGATTCTCGCATTCCAAGTTCTCTTCAAGGCCCGCCTTGTTCATCTTCTAGTTCAAAGCTACCATTAACTCTTGCCCCAAAGAATTTTGTACGGTCCCTCCCACTGGGTTTAAGTTTCCCACATGACTTAGTATATCACCTCTTCTAAGGACTAAGTCTCCAACTTGTATGTCCTTGGGAAAGACACGCTTATTGTAGGCTCGAGCACCATGGCTTGCATCAAGGATGTCACAATGCCTTATCGCGCTTGTCTTCAAGGAGCTCAAGGTCATAGATCCTGCGAGCTCATTATCACCGGGTCAGATTGTCGATTCTCCGAGTTGCCACCACTGCCTCCGAAGGGATGACCGCCGGATCCATAGACCAAGGAGAAAGGTGTTTCGTGTGGCGCTTCGTCGTTGCTCGATGCCCAAAGGGCCGCCACAAGATCATCCGCCTAACCGCCTTGGGAAGTTCTCAACCTTTTCTCCAATTTTGACTATGGTCTTGTTGGTGGCTTCCACCGACCATCGCTTGGGGGTGGCCAACAAGTAAAGCGTTGTTCTATTTTGAAGGACCGGCCACCCTTCACCTTGACCCGTAAAATTGTGCTCCATTGTTCAAACTAACACTGTGGGAGTCCAAACCGCAGATGATGTTCTTCCGTATGAATGTCCTAACTCGCTTTCGGTGATGGTCGACATCGCTTCAATTCACCCACTTAGTGAAGTACTCTACCGCCACTATCAAGAACTTCTTCCGATGCGCTCGTGGAAAGGGACCAACTATGTCTATGCCCCATTGATCAAATGGGCAAGCTATGATTGACGGAATCATAGGTCGGTCGGACGGTGTGGTATGTCGGCATAGTATCGCGCCTTCACAGCGCCGGGCGGTGTCAAGGCGCCCATGTCGATGGTCGCCAATAGTATCCTTGCCTTATGATCTTTGTGCCAAAGTCCTTCCTCCGTAATGGCTTCCACAACTTCCGCGTGGATCTCTTCCATCGCAGCTACTTCGAGGATCTAGGCATCTCAAGTGAGTTCCAGTAGGATCTTTTATAGAGATCTTCTCCCAAAATAAAGTATCATAGCTCGACATTGAATCTTCCCGCCTCTCTAGGATTCATGTAAAGTACCATCCTTGAGGTAACGGAATATATCCATCCAGCTTTTCGTTTCAAGAGAAACACCTTCTCGCTGGTGTTTGCTAGGAGGATTCCGCTGGTCATTAGGATGACACTTCAGGTCTAAAGCTCCTAAGGCGAGGCGCATTGGAGAGCTGGCTGCTTTTTTCATTCCACTCTCTATGGAATTGGTCGAGAGTAAATTCTTCAAAGTGCTCAACCTCTTCGAGCTCCAAGTATTTGATCATGTTAGTCCTTTCGTGGTAAAGGACCCGAGAACTGGATTGTACGAGCCATGAGTCCTGGTAGCTTGATCCTTTTTACCAAGGGCTTTCGCCATTCTTAGGCCGTGATAAGTGCTTCATACTCGCCTCGTTGTTCACCTTAAAATTGAGGGTGATGGCGACTCAAGCTTGGCTCCTTCAGACTTTCAAGGAAAATTCCTATTCCTCCCGACCGTCCTGTTGATGATCCGCCCACTTGTAGTGTCCAACATTCTTTGTTTCCTTCCTTTCCTCCTAAAGTGGAGGAGTGCTTTCAACCTTCCGCTTCTTGCTCAAGATGCGCCGTGAGATATCGAGTTCTTCGTCCAAAGAAACATGTGCCTCACTCTCAGTGAATCATCCATAGGTTGGTGATATCGAGTCTTAGTCGATGCTACCTCTTTGTGTTTCTTCACTTCTTTCTCCACTTGATTCCTTGATCCGGCTATCACCACATGACTAGCCTTTTCCCGGAGTTTTCGCTCTCCTTTTCTACTTTCTCCGATAGTCTACCAGGAAGTCGGCCAGGACTTGTGCTTTCTTGGCAGATGGGACTTGGTAGCCAATATCATATTCACTTAGCTCAATAGCCCATTTGGATAGGTGTCCCGACTGATCCGGTTTTTCCAAGACATGTTTGAGTGGCTCATTTGTAAGGACCACAATCCGATGCGATTTGAAGTAAGGCTTCATTGCAAGGTAAACCAATGCGGCGAAGCTTCTCAACCTTGACATATCCGCTTCGAGCCTACAAGAGCTTTGCTCAAATAGTAAATCGGTAAATGCTCGTTGTCTTGTAGCATCAAGATGTAACTCATTGCTTCATCAAGGTGGCCAAATAAAGGTAAAGGGTTTCATCCTCCATGGGTTTAGATGTAAGGGCGAGAGGAGATACTTTTTCAAGTTTTCTGTGGCCTCTTCGCATTCCTTTGTCCACTGAACTTATTTCCTTTTCAGAAGATCTTAAAGAAGGAAGGTTCTTCTCATGACCGGAGATAAACGCTCAACGCCATCACCTTTCCTAGAAGTTTTTGAACTTCATCGACGCTTTGGGTGTGGTAGATCTATGATTGCCTTTATTTTCTCCGGTTAGCGCTGATGCCTCTTTCTCGTGACCATGTAACCAAGGAATTTTCCTCCTTTTACCCGAAAGTGCACTTTTCGTGGTTCAACTTCATTCCATATTTCGAGAATAGAGAAGCAATTGTTGAGGTGTTCGATGTGCTCTCCTCTTGCTTTTCACAAGCATGTCATCCACATAGACTTCCATGGTTTTTCCCAATTCTTCCTTAAACATCTTATTTACCAAATTGGTAAGTAGCTCCCAGATTCTCGAGGCCAAAGGGCATGACCTTGAAGCAATAGACTCCCCCAAAAGAATGCCGCTTTCGATGTCTTCGAGCCATCCTAATTTGGTAGAAGCCTTGGTATGCATCCATGAAGCTTAGAAGTGCACATCCCGCAGGAATCAACCAAATTGATCTATACGGGTAATGGATAAGGATCCTTGACAAAACTTGTCGAGTCTAGTGAAGTCATTGCACATTCTCCACTTTCCGGGCTTTTTCGACGAGGACCACGCTGCAAACCCAAATGGAGTTCGACTTCTTCGATATGACCGCTTTCATTAACTTGTCAACCTCCTCCCCGCTATGATAGCATCCTCAATCGTCCAAGTCTTTCCTCTTGCCGATGTCAATCGTAGGATCCATGTTCAAAGCGTGAACCGCAATCCTTGGTCTATCCTTGAGATCATCTGTGCTCCAAGCAAAGATGTCGCGATTGTCCCTAAGGCGTGTGATGAGCTTCGCCTACTTCCGCACTTATCTCTGCTCCAATCCGAAGTTGTTTTCTCCGGATTTCCTTCACCGATGGACCTCTTTCAAGGCTTCATGGATTCTATCCTAGCGCCTGGGGAACTTTTCTCCGAGCGACCCAATACCGATTTCTTCCTTTCGTGGCGCTGAGTATTGAAGAATGGCTAAGAGGGCCCTTGGTGACCGAAGGACAGTTCTGTGGCCCTCCGTCGATATGATGTAGCACTCCCTGCTTCTCGATGTTGCCCATTTCTTCCCTATGCCGTCGGGTTGGAAACTTCACCCTGTGTAGGGAGAAGCGATTGCTCAATTGGTTAAGTCCCGGCTGCCCAAGATCGCTATAGTCGAAGGTGCTATCTACTACCACAAAGAGGATACCGGTCACTCTTGTTAAAAGTGCCCATGGAGACTTGCAATGGTATACTTCCAATGGGACGCATTACGACCCTCCAAAACCTACTAATGAGGTATATATCATTCATATTGTATTTGCCCCTGATGCATTTGCTCAACATCTTTCGATAGGACATTCGAGGAGCTTCCCGTGTCGATTAGCACCTTGTCGACTTTGTAAGTGGCAATCACTAGAGAAACAACCAAAGGGACATCGGGTCCTTGAGATCTCCTCCGCCAGACGCTGGTGGGGGATCTCACTATCGCCAAAGGTGATTGCATTTGTGCCTTTCAAAGTCAGGTAATGTCAAGCCGCTGTTGTTTCTAAGTGTTGCGGTCCTTTCCCTCATTTTTGCTATCTCCCCGCTGTCCTCCCAATGGCGCTGATAACTCCACCGTAAGGGAGATTCTCCATTTCGCCTCTTCGCGTAACCTTGATATCTTTGGGCTCGAGGTGGGATTTCATGGAGGTGGTGGTAAAGATCCGCCGGAGGTTCGTAACCACGCCCTCTCTTCTTTGCTCATTCCTTCTATGCCCGGAGGGCTCTTCTTCAACCGTGGTTCTTTCAACTTCCCACTTCTCACTAGCCTTTCAATTTCGCCTTCAACTGGATGCAATCCTCAATAAGTGACCTTTCTGCTTGTGGAACCTATAGTAGTCTTTAGAGAATTTACTCTTCTTCGCTTCGACCGTTTAGCCATCAGATATCCAAGTCCTTCTCAATAGAAGCCAAGATGTCGGATCTTGGTCCGTTGAGGCGAGTATACTCGCAAACCTCCGGTGGAGTTCTTTCTCCGTGAAGTTCTTTCGCCTCGAGATCTCTTTTTGCTCAAACTTCCTCGACGAGGAGGGAGTTCTGTCAGATTTGTTCTTTTCCTTCTTGATCCCTCGCCTTATCGGGTACATTTCTTCTGTGAATCTTCTCCATACAAGACTCCTTCGCAGATTTCTTCCAAGTACTTTTCACAGGTGATTTCTTCAAGAAAGCTTCCTTCTAAGCTCATCATTATAAGTGTTGTCATAGAGGTGTCGGACCCGCTCTTTGATGCTATGAGGTTCTACCCGCAGACTTCAAAGGTTGAAGCGATCAAGGAAGGTTCCGAGGTCCTCATGCTCTCTCCGGATTATGCCCGCCAGTGCTCAATCGATCTCTTCCTTCTTTTCGCTTTCTCAAACCTTTTTAGGAAAAGGGAGGCGACGTCCAAGATATGATTTGATGGAACCATTGGTAGTGAGGTCCACCAATCCATTGCTTCTCCAAAGAGTGTGGTGGAAAAGTTGAGAGCTTTCATGTTGTCGCTGAGTCCATTGCTTTCCATCTTACTTTCAGATTTAGTAAGATGCCCTACAGGCAAGTATCTCCATAGTAATGCTCAAGGTTTGGGATAACACAATGGGCGCTTTTCTTTTTTTTGATCTCATCGCACGTAGGGTTGGGAGTTTTAACTACCACCTTCTCATGTGCTTTGACCATCCCGCCAAGGTGGCAATTTGTGTTTCCAAGGCCTTCTATTCGAGGTAGATCCGCCAAATTGGCCTTTCACCAAATTCCCGTTGATGGCTACATCCGAGGGAGATCATTGATTGGAACAATCGGGTGCTTTCGCCATTTGATCCCTAGGCACTTGTTGTTGAGCTCTCACGACCGGTTCCCACTGCTCACTCATGCACTTCCGGACTTCTCCTCGTTGTTCGTGAGAGGCAGCTCTTCTATCGAGAAGGTGTCTCAGATCTTCCGTTGAGCTTGCTCCCCAACCTTTGTTGATCGGACGGTGCTCATTTCTCGATTGAGCGGGTTCAAATTTGCCTTGGGATTGGCGAGGGTGGGCTGAGGTTGTTTGATCCAAAACACCTCAATAGTGGTGAGTAAGAGGCCAAACCGATTCTCATTCATTCCAAATTCACTAGGACAAATGATCCGCCCATTTGGGAGGGTAAAGTTTCTACCGGGAGGACTATGTGTTCTCGACGGAGGAACTCGTCCTTCGTCCCCAAGTGTCCGGACCTCATCGTGGATTAGTGGCTCTTTCCTCGTCAAGAAAGATCAAGCGGTATGGCCATCACTGATTTTCTACCACTTCTTGTCGAGACTCTTGTTACTCCACCTCTTCTAGTGGGAGGTCTCCCTTTGTCTCGAGTCATGCACTAATGGCAAAGGCGCTGGTTCTGGACCTTCTTGTTCTTGCCATTATCAAGAGAACGGGACTTTTGTAAAGATTCCCATAGACGGCGCCAAAATGTCGAGGTGTAACTCCCCAACTACTTAGATTTATTTAACTCTTCTAATGGGTACCAAGATGAGGCTCCTTGCTAGATGATGGCCAAGGCGTAAGAACTAGCCGCCAACTACTCCTAAGGACCGCACACTCGAATGGGATTAGTGCCCGCTTGCTAAGTGTCAAACCGGATGAGACTTTACTCGAGAGTGACTGAGGATCAGCTCTGTATAATGCTCGTGATGTGACTAGCGAGAAGACTTGTTCGAAGTGACTTACTTGAAGTGTCTTGCTTGTTGGGATATGTGCCTTATTTATAGGTTATCATTGAAATGGAAGGCCTTGCTAGGATTGCGCCATGTGTACGGCCAGATTGAGCCACCAATGCTAAGATGAGGCCCATAGCCCAATAATGAAGCTTTAGCCCATGCCATCTTGGGCTTTAGGGTAGTTTGGTCATTATTGGGAGAGTTTTGAGGATGTGACAAAGTCCGCGAGATCCTGTGTTCGAGAGGTCGTCCGGATGCCCGATCCGGACAAGCATCTTTGTCACCGAGGAAGTTCTCCGCCTCGTCAACTCTTCCGATTCGAGCTCCCGGTTCTACATCTCACTCTTTCGTGCCCACTTGCTTGGTAGCTTTATGAGATGGTCATGTCGATCCGAGTTGACATCCGACGGAATCCTCGGGTCGGAGAAGGTACCGACTGCACTATGCTCCTTTCCTGTGGAGGCTCGCATCAAGGTGGGTCGGACCTATGGTTCCGGTCGGGCCTTGCAGGTCCAAACTTTGTCCCTTTCTTTAGGGTGGGTCGACCATGGATGGTCTCGGATCGACCATCGCTCGGACTAAAGTGCCTCGATCCTTTCGATGACTTAGGACGCCTTAGGATTCGTTCCTAGGTCCTTTATGACGGATTGGACATATTTCCGTATCAACAAGAAGATCAACTCTCATGTGAAATGTAATTCAATTCTATTTGTAAATTACACATATAAAGCATGTGCACGGTTATAATCATGTAGAAAATCTAACTCTAGCATATTCTTCATGTAGTAATTTTTTCATGACATTTTCAAAATGTTATGCTCGTCAACTACCAAGACGAAACAAAAGATTACATTGGTCAAGGTTGATATTTTTACGAGTGATTAGCTCCTAGGCCTAAGTGGTTTATATTTTGTGACATGATTCAAATCTGGAAGGATGAATGAGTGGGTACGTTATTGGATGGCATTATTATTATTATGATTATTATTATTATTATTATTATTATTATTATTATTATTATTATTATTGTAATTTGAGTGTTAGTTGAGAAACTAGAAAAGTTGTGTTGATTCGCATAACATATGGTATCTTGACATTATCTATTGTAGTTTATCCCTAAGGACTTGGATACAGACAAAAATATTGAATTTCCAACAAAGTTGAAAC
The DNA here is from genome assembly GCA_026545765.1 of Plantago major. Classification (NCBI taxonomy): domain Eukaryota; kingdom Viridiplantae; phylum Streptophyta; class Magnoliopsida; order Lamiales; family Plantaginaceae; genus Plantago; species Plantago major. The sequence goes on from JAIFAC010000453.1 coordinate 89,496, forward strand.
TTATTGATTAGTAAGGCGACCTTCACTACCATGTACACGCAATGGTATGATGGAAGGTCACTACAAAGGATGATGGAGCAAGTCGCTCAAAATAAATTTTATCACAGTGTCGATTGATTTGCATCGGTGTTTGATAATGAAACTCGACCTAAAAGTGTGTGTCACTTCTTCGTGAAACCGGACGTAGCCTATAATATATTGTTAATATGAGCTATTGTCTTGAACATGTTTTATAATCCTCCTTGGTGAATTGAGTTGAACTCAATTTGAGACTTTTATGGTATAACTATTGTTTTCATGAAGTGTATGAACATATATGGAAAGTTATTGTTAGACTTTTTTTATATTATAGTAATATATTTTAGGAGGACTTTTGTGTATTGCTATATTTTGGTTATATTCTAAATAATCGCTCTAATGTAATTACGACCGATTTGATTTTTATGCACGATTAAATGATTATAATAATCCATTTCTGGAAAATTATTTTTGTTTCGAGCTCATAGTGTCGTATAAATATGGCTCTTACAATTGATGTAATATGTAAACTCTGCTTTTTTCCAAAACATAAAATATGTAACGCCTTGTATTAATTCTCTGACACAAATGATAGAGGTCCCATAGAATGATGGTGCAAAAGTCAAGGCCTCGAAAGTTAATCGTCGAGTATCCTACTACAATGTAGAAGTTTGAATTTATAATTACTTAGACCTTCTCTCAAAACAAAACAGGTAATGTAGTGAAAGTTGATCCCGTCTGCCTAGGAACAACAATTATTACCTCAAACATAAAATACTTGATTTATCACTTATAGAATTTAAACGTAGCAAAGTAACATTGAACTAAATTACCAATATTCCTACGAAAAAGAATTAACAAAGATACTTAAGCTTTTAAAACGGATCATGGAGACACGGATATGTAGTGGTCATGAATAGTATAGATAAAGATATCACATTCATATGGCGGTATAAGGATTTGCAACACGCCGTAGTGGATTAATTATATGTCTAAGTGAATTCATGTTCTAAGAAAGGACTTAGTGGACTAATCAAGGATTATGTCAAATTCAGATACCACTATAAACTTGTGTTATTTACTTATCGACTTATTCTTTCAAAGAAGCTATTTGCCTATCTTCTTTATTTGACTACTTTCCAGAAAACACACAACACTTAAAAAGTCTTCCGACTCTTACTATAACTATTAGTGGCCCTTGTGTTTGTTGAGAAACATTGTTAGCACAAATGCTTTTATGTATCCATTAACTGATATTATACCAAGTGTCAATTATCGATAATGCGTAAATTACATCCGACACTTGAGCATAGAAGATCTTCAAGAACAAGAGCTCATCCAAATTTCAATGTGTACAAGTATTCTCTTCCACCTTCTTTACATATTACAAATAATGATAATGCTACGTAGACTACCGATTCGATCGCTTTGTTCTTCTAATGTCAAGTATCATTATCCTATTAGTGATTATTTGTCCGTTGAGCATTTATCCTCTATTCTAAAGTGTTTTACTACAAGTTTAACTTATACACCGAGCCTAAGAATATTAAAAGTGCAAATCAATTCTCGAATGGAAACAAGCTACGGTCAAGAGATTAAAGCTTTAGAGAAAAGTCATACTTGAATTGGTTAATTTACCACCGGTAAATATACTATCGATCGTAAATGGGTATATAAGGTCAAACTTAAATCATGGCACTTTAGAGAGATATAAGGCCAGATTAGTTGCTAAAGGTTATACTCAAGAGGAGGGATAGGATTATTATGAAACCTTTTTCCGTTGTCAAGTTAACTCATCGTGGAAGGTTTTGTCATTGCAAAGGAGCGTGAATTGGTATTTACACGATGGATGTCAACAATGCTTTCTTGCATGGTGACTTGTATGAAGAGGTTTATATATCTTCACCTCCGTGATATGACACTAAATGGCGTTTGCGTGATTGTTAAAAGTCTTTATGGACTTAAACAAGCTAGTAGACAATGGTTTTGTAAACTAGTTGTTTTTACAAGCTTTTGGTTATATTCAACTGCAATGACTTTTCTCTCTTTACTAAGTACAAGAATTATAATTTTACCGCTCTCTTAATTTATGTTGATGATATTATTCTTCTCGAAATGATTTGATGAGATGTAGCAGCTAAACAATATCTACACCAACAGCTCACTATTAAAGATTTAGGTGAAAGGTCTTGTTTTAACTCAAAGAAAGTATACTTTAGATATCTCGACTTATATTCGTTATCCGGGAGCTAAACCTTCTAATACTCCTATGGATTCTACTTTGAAATTATCTAAAGATTAAGGTTCACCTCTCGCATCCTATTCAATACAGAAATTGGTTGGTAGATTATTTTATTTAATCGTCACAAGGCCCTATATATCTTATAATCGTCCAATGTTTAAGCCAATTCATGCAAAGATCCTACCGATATTCATATGTCTGCAGCTCACGTGATACTTAGGTATCTCAAAGCAACACCGTGAAGGGCTTCTATATGCATCTACTAGTGATCTTATCTTGAAAGGATATACAGATTCAGATCAATGGATGTGCGATACTAGGAGGAGTGTTTCGTTTTGCTTTCTATATCTTCGAGACTCATTCGTGTCATGGAAATCAAAGAAGCAACCAACAGGTCAAGAATCTATACAGGTAGTACAGTAGTCAGCTAATGCATCCCGTGACGCCAATGGATTCTTTTCATTCTTAAAGATCTCAAAGTTGATCATTCTCACCCGCCTTGTTATATACAGTATAACAAGTCCACTTTTCATCTTGCCTATAACCCTATTCAAGATCAATGCACCAAACACATAGAACTTGATTGTCATCTTATAAGAGACAAGATAGTGAATGGTTTGTTGAAGTTGATTCATATCAAGAAGGACTATCAAGTCACGATATCTATACCAAGCCTCTCGCTTTGCCATTATTTCTGTAAAGAATCCAAGATGAATATGATTAATATCCATATTCATCTTGAGGGAGGGTAACAAGAATGTTCAAGACATCAAAACTTGTGTTAAACATGTTTTGATACTCAACTACAATTATTAAAGAGTTGATTGCATTTATCAAGGAAAGGTGGTGAACTCAATTGAAGACACCAAGACCACAAGGATCCGTGCAAAGTTTGTCAACTAACTAGTTTTTAGTGTTGTACATGCTTCCTATCTTGTACTTCTCTATTAGATATTAGTTATAAATACTAATTAGAGAGACTGCTTTACTACTTCTTCTACAATTTTTCCGTTGATTTTCTCTCAGAATTTTCCATTCGATTCAATTCTTATATACAATTTGGTTTCGATTTATGGAATTGTGAGAATTCTTATACATACATAACCTAAAATGATCTTATAATTACTATATGTATTTCGTGGAAAAAGAAGGGAGATTAAAAAAACAACAACAAGATGAAACGATTAATTCAATTATAATTATTTATTTATAAATTATTAGCATAAGAAATCTCGAGTTTCTACATAAGACTTACCCCATGTTGTAGGTGATCCTTCTTTACGCCAAGACATCCATTGTTTGAAGTTCTTCCTGTGAACTTCTCTCCGTTTCGCCCATGGTTAGCGGGAAAGATTCACGAATAGCGTACTTCAACTCCAAAGAATAGACATCTTCAACACGTAATCAAAGTCTTAAGTTGTTGTAGAGAGTGGGTGTGTGAAGATGGTGAATGTAACAAATGTAATAAAGAATCACGAAAGGTAGGGTTTCGGTCCTAAGACTTTGATTGTCCCGCCTGTGCCAACGGTTTACTTAGCAATCGCCTCCCAAGATAGAACAATGAGAGTTAGTATTCAAGCATCAATCGCTAACTCACGCTTAATATGGCAAGATATAAAGTTCGGGCTTTTAGAGAGTAAGAGAGAAGAAAGAATGATTGGATTTCTATGTGTTGAAAATCAACTGGGGTCTATTTATAATTTCAAGAGTTGCGGCTAATAGATGTAGCTGCAACAGTCCTTACGTAAATAAAAATTCAAACGCATACATCTATTTGAATTTTCCCATTCGCCACATCCTCTCGAACGGACAGATCCGCTTGCTTAAGCTTCCAAACCAAACAGACGATCTGTGGGCTTTTCTGCTTGCATCTCTATCGGGCTTAACCAAACGCAATATGTTTCGCCCAAAAGATTACAATCAACTTAAGACCACGACCATGAACCGTGACCTGGCCCGACGGAGCTGGTACAGATGGTCAAGTGATGGAGCCATCTAGCTCCTCCCTCTTCCAAAACCATGGGTGCCCTTGGGGCCCAAACTATTAAGCAAGTCTTGACTTATAACTAGTTCCTTCTTTCTCAATTTTAGCCATGTGGGACTTCTCCCATTTCAACTCTTCGCATTCCACATTTAATGCACCAACCAACACTTGAGCTTAAATTACTCTTTTACCTTCAATTAATTTTAGTAATTCTTTCTCAAGTGCAATCTACTACTATAGTAGATTATTCACGTTAAAAGAAAATGTCATTTCCAACGCAGGGGGCCCTTTCGTTTAGGTGCAAAAATATGGACTAGCCTCATCAGACTAAAATTCTAACAAAGGACTATGCCCGCTTCTTTCATTAGCCATATATTATCATTCAACATTTAGTAATTAGTACCAAAGGTGGTTTGCAGTTGATTGGTTGAGAAATTTAATGTGATAATAGTGTGACCTTATGCAGTTTAACTCGATCACTTTTCAATGACATGTTTGCTTGATTTTCTATACTTCGTCAAGGTAAATCATTATATGGTGTTTTATTATCTTGATATATATATATATATATATATATATATATGTGTGTGTGTGTGTGTGTGTGTGTGTGTGTGTGTGTGTGTGTGTGTGTGTGTGTGTGTGTGTGTATGTATGTATGTATGTATGTATGTATGATGTTATGCACACACATTAGTCCATACATTCATAAGTTGAGTTTAAGAGCATGAATTCACGTTAATAATAAGATTTAAGTCAAGAAAGATTTTCAAGTCATGTCAAGAATGTGCTAGTAAGGTCTCCCTAGCAAATCGTACAACCAAGTTAAGCTGTCACCATCGCCAGTAACTAGCAAATCGTGGCTATTCATGTTGCGGTCACCATCGGCTCGGAACTAGCAAATCATGGCTATTCGTTAAGCGTCACCATCGGCCAGGGCAACTAGCAAATCCTGGCTATCCATGTTAAGCGGTCACCATCGACTGAGGATGTACCTTACGATGCTAAGTGAGCTCCCGATCAAGTTAATTTTCAAGTTATGTGTAAGAGTAAAGTTTAAGAATGTTTGTTTAAAGAAGTTCAAGTTCAAGTTCAAGTGTTAAAAGTCAAGTCAAGTCTTAAGTTGCATTGCATTAAGCAAGATTAAAAGATTTAAAAGACATGAAGATAGAACTTCAAGTCATGACACGTGCATGGAATTTGCTCAGTCAAGTGGTCACGACTGACCCTTGCTAAAATTATCAATTTTAGGTACTTGAAGTCAACGACGGAGTGGCGAGTGTTGTCGAGCAAAGGATCAAGATCGTGAAGATATTTAATATATTTAAATTTCATTATTTCAAAGACTTTGTAATGTTGTAAGAATTTAGCTATTTATAGTTCCGCCGCATATTTTACAAGTTCAAGAATTATTTTCATGAATTTTCAGGTCAAGTCTTTGGACACTCAAGCCGCCGAACTACATTTTATATTTTAACAAGTCAAGTTCGTTGAATTTTCAAACTCATGAACTAGCGAGTCCTATTTTCCTTAGTTCAGAAAATTCGTATGCCACAATAAATGTATTAATATAATTTTCTAAAAGAGTTAGACAGTTTTACTTAAATATTTTTAGAATAACAATAATTCATATTTTCAGAACCCATTTGCCTGCAATAGTTTTGATATTTTTTTGTATTATTATTATAAAATTTGATAATATCACTACAATAATTTTTTTATTTATATGGTTATTTTTCAATTTAGTAAAGCTATTATATATTTATATTTCTTTTAATTTTCACATATTTCTATTTTTGTTCATTTTATTATAATTTATTATTAGTTTTAATAATTTTAAACTAATCTTATTGCTCTTGGTTCCAAAAAAAATTATTGTGAATTTTTAACACTCAGATGCTTAAAAAGCAAATTCACCAAATTCACTTGCACACATGGAGAGTGTAATACACACAATTATTGGACAAGTGTGCATATTATTAAAGAACATAAGTTAATTATAATGCAATTTCAAGAATATAAGGTACACCATCGCATATTTCAAAGAACATATGGTACATTTGTGCATTACACCCTACGCTTCTTTCGTCTCATTCGACTCTTTTATTTTGTCCGCCATTCGGATATTTTTCCATTTTTTTGTCCGTCATCGATCTTTTATTGTCCTATTAGGGATATTTTAGATTGTGCATACTCCTTTTGCAACTGTCCCCGGGGTTATTAAGATTTTGAGGGTAATACCACCGGTAGATGGCTCTCATGTAAACAAGAACATACCCGCGCATGAATTCCATCAAAAGCTTTCGCTCATGCGGATTAATATCCACACAATTCACAACATAAAAAATTAGAGAACAACTCATACGCAACTACATCTTATAAGAGGTAGCAAGATAACAATACATAACAAGATGATTTTAATCCGAACATGTCAAATAACATCATGAGGCATCATAAATTGTTCTACAAGTCCCCCCCGGCTCCGAAAACCTATTCGTATAATAGTGTTTGGAAAAAATCTCACAATCCTTACTCTAACTCCATTAAAAAATGCTAAGCATAGAACGACTAAAGAGGAAAAGTGGTAACAAATGGCTAACAGAGGTTTGAAGTTGGATAAGTGTAGAAATAGGATAGTCTATGGTCTATGGCTTACAACTGATGGCCTTTGTCAAATTCGTGAGTCGAATAACGCGATGCATGAAATTCACACATATGTCTAATGAGGTAATCATTTACATGCAATGTGGACTACTAATACACCGGCTCGACTCACACGTAAGATGAATTAGTGCAATCACAACAACCAAAAGTTACTAAGTCGTGGTTACCCAAGTAATTAGCGACTAACTAGTTTGTCTCAAGCAAGAGCGCCCCTCACAACACGCTAATTGACTCGACTCAAAATAGAAAAAATTTACTTGATTTTTTTTATATGGTCCGACAAACCATAAACAAAAAGAAACTCTATAAAGCAACAAATAATTTTAAATGTACGATGCAATAAATGTAAAATAAACGTGTTATGCAAAACGAAAAATAAATGTGAATGCATGCAAGGTAATGCAATGCTAATCTATAAAAGATAAAACATGAAGACTCAAGACCACACAGCTTATAAATCAAAGCCATCGCAAATTACCGAATACCTCCTCCCAAACCTATACGAAAAGCTAGTCCCTTAGCGCAAGAGTATAAAGAGAAAATAAAGGTAAATTGTAGAAAAGTGACACTTCCTCGAGGGTATGTAGTCTTGTCTTTTGATATTACTTAGAACAGCTTGAATCACGAGATTACCCAACGGCACCTACACTCTCTTCCATTCCCCAATAATATCCGCGAAAGCCTCTTAGGCGAAAGGTGTTCTTGCTCCTCCAAACTCATTGTGGTCATGCAATCAACTCCATCTTACCTACATGGAGCGGTAATAAAGCTTGGAAAATCTAGGTAACGGCTTCCGCTACTAGCATCCATAATTGACCGTCGAATGATTTCCCCCGCATTGTTATAGTTATTACTTTGAATATATTCAATCGTGAAAAGTTGCTTGCTAGTTACTTTATCGGAATTGTTGGTTTAAGCCTCAATTGCACAAAAACAGCCAATAAATGTCCCCAAAGATCCAACCACCTCTTTGGTATCTCATTCATATATGTGATATCCATTGGTGCTTCTTCCCTACAAACTCTTGCTATAGAACATTCTCCAAAACTCATTCCCTGATTATAGGTGAATGATATAATCCCATCAACCTCAATTCCAAAGAACTTATTGATCCATGATGTGTATACATCAACTTCATATCCTCGGACATTCACAACATTCACCTCTCCTCCTTCAAGCTCAAGGTTCTTGACTTCTTGTAAAACTATCGCACCACGATTGCATTGTATCCTTCCGGCTCGTCTAGTAATTGCGTCCATTCATGTCTTTCCATCATCTCATCAAATCCGGAAAAGTGTAGCTATTAAGTCTATATCTAAAACCCCTCTCTGGGATAAGCTCTCCACACTTGTATCGATAAAAGATTGGTACGTTGCCCCATACAAGAACACAAGAAGAATTGATCGTTCCCTACCATTGGAAAGCTTGAAAATTGTGATTGGTTAGAGAGAACGGTATGTTTTGCTATAGAAGAACAATGTTTAGGATACATAATTTCGTTTAATGGTGTTAGTGTATATATATGGATGAAACCCAAGAAGGTAGAAATCCAATTGGATTAGAAAAGAGAGCTCAAAAAAGGTAAGATTTCCAAAATATGCGACTAGGTCGCTGCAGCGAGCTTGCCTCGCTATGGCGAAGCCTGCTTTTCAGCCTGAAGTCTCTGCCATGTTGGCGCTGCAGCAGCAGTTCCTTTCAGCTCACTTTCTTCCTTTCCTTTCCGCTTTCCTTCCAATCTTTCCTCGATCTAATGACAATTAATCTTTGCTAAAAATAGGTTAGCGTAAACAAAACAAATATGTAATGCTAATAAAATCTTTTTGGTTTTTTTTCTTTTTATTATTTTTTTAATGTTTTTTTAACGAAAAAATATCTTCTTAATTAATGCAAAAATTAACAAATGAATTTATAGTATTTGTTCATTGGACCTCTTGATAAATATTACGATTTGTGAAAATCAAATAAGCAGGTGAAGAATTCATTAATTAAACAATAATATTGAGACACGGCAATATTGACTCACTCCACAATCACTCACTTCCACGGATTCGCTTGCCATGAAGTATTATTTGCTTCATTATCTTACTTTTCTTCATTTATCAAGTCCAACACACTCTAAAAGCCGTATTTTCCATTTTGATTTTATCTTGAATTGGGTTTTTATTTAATTAGAGATAAATTATGATCCTGATTCATGAAAACAAAACAAAATTTATAACTTGGTCGATGTATAATTTGAATTTCGAGTCGTCTCTGACGTAATCGTTATTACTTATTATAGTGGTGAGTGTACACCCTAGTAACCTTAGCACTTTAAATTTAGAAGTCTGGCTGCTCAAAGAAATCAGCAGACACCTTCTCAAGGAAAGAAAAAGAAATCAGCACACACTCACAGTCAATACTCTGACAGAAACGAGAGAAAGCAGCCAAGTAGGTCTTTCTTTTTCCCCTCTTCCTCTCTTCATTTCTTGTTCTTCTATCAAGTTCAATTGGTTTCCTGATCGCCATGCCATGGTTTGGTTATTAACGTTCTATATGTTTCACTTAATTTGTGTTTGTAACATTGGTGAATTTCCTAGCTGAATTTTGTTTGCTGGTTTGAAGATCGACATATATATCATTTTGTTCTCCATGTATGCAGCTAGATTTGCTCTCCAAATCCCCCAGTTGATCCTAGTTTCAAAATTAGTAAAATGGTTTGAAACGCCCTTGTCTTGTGGTCATGTTAATTTCAATTCCAATCTTGTTTGCTGTTTTTGAAGATCTAACGATATATTATTTTTGTTCTCCATTTATGCAGATTTTTGCTATATAAACCTCAATTTATCCTTTTCTTAAAATTGCTACTTTTCCTCAGGATCGACTATGTTGAATCCCGCTCCCAGATTTTTACAGGTTTTTCAATGCGATACCTGTACAAATGAACTGGTACAATTTCTCTCACAATTGGATCTTACTTAG